>VZUI01044979.1:0-10667 GCA_013401135.1 Cettia cetti
CGGTCCCGGGGAGCAGAGCACAGCTCCTGCCGGTCCCGGGGAGCAGAGCACAGCTCCTGCCGGTCCCGGGGAGCAGGGCACAGCTCCTGCCGGTCCCGGGGAGCAGAGCACAGCTCCTGCCGGTCCCGGGGAGCAGAGCACAGCTCCTGCCGGTCCCGGGGAGCAGGACACAGCTCCTGCCGGTCCCGGGGAGCAGGACACAGCATCTGCTGGTCCCAGGCTGGTGCAGCAGGGTGTGGGTCACACTGGGAACACTGAGCATCACCAAGGGAAACGCCACAAAATGTTGGGTGCCAAAGTTGCTCCCTGCACGGCAGTGAACGTTGAAATGACAGCAGGATGGCAGTGAAGGGATTCCCACGAGCTCTGAAGGGCACAGATACTTTGATTTTCACTGCATTTCTGGATTCTTGTAAATTAATCCATGTAAAGAGCCCCAGAGTTTAACCCTAGAGGGAAATGGGGCCATGGAGGAAACCACAGGAACCACCTGGTTTAGAATGGGTTTAAAACGCTCCAGCCAAGGCCTCTGCACTTTGTGAAGGATGTTTGTTTGCTCCTCCTGTTTAGGGTGTGTTTGCCATTGTTTAAAAGCAGGGATAGCCGGCCCTGCCTGGTGCAGGACCCGCTGAGGGCTGGGGGAGCCTGGACTCCTCAGGGGCTCTCTGGAATTGGGCTGTGGGGTGATTGGATCAGCCCTGCCCTTGCTTACACAGCTCCTAATTCCAGGGCTGATTAAACCTGCATTGGTATTGTCTGATTGCACCCAGGATTTATTTGTATGTGAGCTGTGCTTCCAGCTCCCATTTCAGCAAACATTGCCATTTCTTACTCGATTGTGTACATGTTTCAAACCCAAATCACATTTGTGTTTTCGAGCAGCTTTACAGCCCTGGCAGATGGAGGGCTGCACAGCCATAGGTCAGGCTTTGCAAAATAAAACTGTATTTTTCCTGGAGAATGGCTCCTACCAAACAAGAGAGAGGATTTCGATATTTTTCAGTGACATTTGGCTCTGTAAACCCAATTTCACTGTGGAACTGTAGCTGTGTTCAGGTGCAGGAGCAGCACGTGTGGAGAGGCAGAGCTGTGCTAATGACTCGTCTCGGAGGTTTGAAAAGCTTTGAAGGAACAGGGAGCTGCTTGTTCAGCTGTGTGTGAGTAGTGCCACGTTTGCTGTGCCCTCCTGGAACTTCCCAGATCCATAATTGCAGCACCAATTCATCGGAGTTATTGCTGTCAGAGCCTTTGCAGCCCAGGCCGTGCCAGCTCTGAGGGTTTGGGGTTGTGTGAGGAGCCCCCACCCTCACAGGGGCACTTCCAGCTGTGCTGCTTCTCTTGGGCTGGCCCTGCAGGCTCTCCCTGCCCGGCTGCTGGGCTGTGCTGCACCAGCCCTGCATTCCCTGCACCTGGGTGGCAGCTCTGCAGCTCTGCAGCTCTGCAGCTCTGCAGCTCTGCAGCTCTGCAGCTCTGCTCAGCATGTGGTGAGCTTCGAGGGCAGGGCTGGGCTGGGGGGACACCAGAGCTCACAGCCCACCCAGAGCCACCCCTGCCACGGCAGGGACACCTCCCACTGTCCCAGGGTGCTCCAACCTGCCCTGGGGCACTGCCAGGGATCCAGGGGAGTGCACAGCCCTGCATGGACCGGGCTGGCAGCACAGGCAGGGCACAAAAACCCCAAGAGCTCTGTGTTGTGCTGTGTCCCACACCAGGCTCTGCTCTCCAGAGCACAGACAGGAGAGGTGGCTGTGATGCAATAACCTTTTATCTTTAATTAAAAAGGTGTTTGGTGCCAGCCCTCTGCTCCCTGCAGCACTGGAGAGGCACTGGTGGGACTGGGCAGGCTGGGAGCACACAGACACAGAGCCAGGCAGACAGAGATGCATTCCCCAGGGCCGGGGGAACAGATGGAGTTTACACGACTCAGGAAAGCAGAAATATGCAGACTTTGAGCTTGATCCAGCTTCACTGAAGGCAGTTCTCTGTTTGCTTCAAGGGCTGGTGGAGCAGGGCCTTTCCAGGCTGCCTTTGTTGGGTTTGATTTAGAGAGAAGCATCATCTCTGCTGAGCACTCTGAGACTCTGAACGCTCTCCAGGTGTCTGTAGGGGAGGTGCAAACTGTGTCCAGGGACATTTTACTCCTGAATGTGGGATGGGTTTGTTTATTTATTTGCTTATATGTTTATTTATTTGTTTGTTTGTTTTTAAAAGGTGATTCTCCCCTCCAGTGCCCCTCCCCCATCCTGCCCCCACATTTATTTCTCTTTCCAAGGCAATTCCCCAAACACTCTGTGCACTGAGCCTCCTGACCCCGTTGAGTGTAATCAGATAAACATTGATTGCACTTAACCTCACAGAGCTTCAAGATGGAGAGTTTCAATGGTTAATTAACAATAGCTAATTGTTTGAGCTGTGGAAGGACTGTTTTGTTATCCCTGTGCTGTGGTCAACCCATGGTCCCCAGCTGCCACCCACCCTGTGCAGCCCTGCCTGGGACACTTCCAGGGATGGGGCCTGGGATACAAATGAATAAATAACAAAATAAATGCAAACTCCATGTCATTACATTCCTAGGATTTGCTTCAGAGGAACTGCTCTGCGTAGGGAAGTTATTTTTAAACACTATTAATTCCTGTTGTTGTTGCAAAGGTTCTCTTGTACATCCAATTAAAACCCATGCTTCATGTAATTTGTAACTTGAAAAAAATCGATTTCAGCGACAGGCCTTTCATGTTCAGGGTTTTGGCATCAGGTGTGTGAAAGGGAGTCACAGGTACAGCAGAAAATCAGGCACCTGCAGCAGGGAGGGAGTGAGTGAGGGACCCTGCCAGGCCTGACCTGAGGATGGAAACGTCCAGAGCTGAGTGTGAGTGTTCCTGAGCTCTGGATATCAGGGCTGAGTGTGGATATTTGTGCCTGAGCTCTGGATATCAGGGCTGAGTGTGAGTGTTCCTGAGCTCTGGATATCAGGGCTGAGTGTGAATGTTCCTGAGCTCTGGATATCAGAGCTGAGTGTGAATGTTCCTGAGCTCTGGATATCAGAGCTGAGTGTGGATATTTGTGCCTGAGCTCTGGTTATCATGGCTGAGTGTGGATATTTGTGCCTGAGCTCTGGGTGTCACTGCTGGGCTCGGGCAGGGGCCTGGGCAGAGCCTCCTGCAGGTTCCTGGCTGTGCCCCCTGCCCACCCCTCTGCCTGTGCTGGGTGGGCTGGGACCCTCACCAGGTGACACAGGGGAGGTGTCCCCACCTCAGGGACACCCTGCAGTGCTGCTGGAGGCTGCCAGCACCAGCCCAGGGTGGGGTGAGCCCGGGGCTGCAGCCATCCCCAACTGCTGAGGGACAGACAGACAGCTCTCCAGAGGCATGGACAGACAGCTCTCCAGAGGCATGGACAGACAGCTCTCCAGGACAGACAGCTCTCCAGAGGCATGGACAGACAGCTCTCCAGAGGCATGGACAGACAGCTCTCCAGGACAGACAGCTCTCCAGCACGGCCTGGAACCCCTCAGGGGAAGGAGCCTGTGCTGTAGCAGCATGCTCAGCTGTGCTGTTCCCACATTTCATCCTTCCCAGAGAGCTCCACACCTGCTGTCACTCAGGGCCTGCTCCCAGCATCCCGCCATCAACATCACACAAATATTTTTGTCACCTCTTCCATCAACTTAACAAAAAAAAACACCACAAGGCTTTCGGTTTTTCCTTCCTTGCCTGATCTTTTCTGCAGGCTGAACAAAGCAAAGGCCTGCTCTGGCTGCCAGGCTGTGCTTCATGCTGACTTTATCTGTCCCTGTGCAGAGCCAGGGCCCTGCAGTGACAGCTCCATCCTTCTCCTGCCTCATGCCCTTACTGCCCGGGCTGCAGAGGCCCCTGTCGCAGCGGGGAGAGGGCAAAGAGGGGATTGTGAGGGGAGCACAGCAGATTTTTCTCCTTGGTGTGAGCACTCGCTCTTGTTTCCCTGCTATTTGTATAAATTATCCATCCTTGCCCATCCACTTTGCACCTCCAGAGCTGCCTTTGCATCCTGAGGATAAAAATAGCTGAGCAATGCTGGTCGATAAAAGATCTGAAAAAGGAATGGCAGTGGGAGTGTGGCTGCCCTATTTTTTGGGTTAATTAAAGTGAGGATGTTTCGGTGATTTTGTTTCTTCTCTCCCAGAATACTGAACTTGCAGTTCAGCTGGTGTGTCTGCCTTGGGATGGGGCCCTGGGCCAGGGAAAGCTCAGCATCACCTTCCCCAGAGCCCTGGAGCTGGGGCTGGCAGAGCTGGGGGCCCCTGTCCCACCTGGGCCCCCCCGGGGCACCCAGGACCCGTCCAGGGACTTGGGCACCTCCCAGGATGGAGCCCCCTCACCTGCCCCGTGTCCAGCCCTGCTCCCAGGACACAGGAGGGGTCTGGAATCTATGGAATTGTATGGGATCCAGGCACTGCCAGAGTGGGACCCACACCCTGCAGAGCAGGGCCCTGCTCACTCACAGACCCCCCATGGTGGGGAGGGGGCTCTGTGCATCCCTGCTCACTCACTGACCCCATGGTGGGGAGGGGGCTCTGTGCATCCCTGCTCACTCACTGACCCCATGGGGTGGGCAGGGGGCTCTGTGCAGCTGCCAGAGCTGCTCCCGAGGTGCAGCACAGTGGAAATGAACCCTGGGCTCTGATGCCCAGCCAGGGGGCACCTGGGGACCCTCAGCTCGACGGGTCCTGAGCTGACCCAGACCTCGATGGAGCTCTGGAAAATCTTTCCCAGATTTATTGCAGATTTATTGCAGATTTATTACAGATTTATTGCAGATTTATTGCAGATTTATTGCAGATTTATTGCAGATTTATTACAGATTTGTTGCAGAACTGTTGCAGATTTGCTGTCAGGGCAGCTCACTGGAGCTGCCATCCCGAGCAGTTGGTGCTGCAGATGGTCCTTCAGCTCTGTTTGCATCTCCCAGGGATCCCAGGAGGCCCAGAGCCCCAAACCCCCCTGAGCCTGGGGCTGCTCCGAGCTGGGGTCACCCCGGCTGCCCTGGGTTTGACAGTGATGCACACCCTCTGCAACAGCCTGGCAAGAAATAAACAAAAACCCCCATGAAACAAATCAAAACAAATCAAAACAAATCAAAACAAATCAAAACAAAGCAAAACAAAACAAAACAAAGCAAAACAAAGCAAAACAAAACAAAACAAAACAAAACAAAGCAAAACATAACAAAAACAAACAAACAAAAACCAAAAAAAACCCCAAATCAATCAACCAAACCCCACAAAAAACCAAGCAACCAAGCCAACCCCCCAGTGGACAGATCCCTTTTTGCACACAGCAGGGTGAGGGGTGAGAGGCAGCCCGGGGAGCTGTAAATGCAATTTCAGGGGAGCCCCAGGCTCAGCTCCCTGGGAGTTCCTGAACTGGGGGGCAGTGCTGGTGCCCCAGGGGCCTCTCCCAGCCCTGCCAGGGCCAGGGCCCACAAACCCCTCAAAGGGAAAAGAATGGGAAATGTCAAAGAGTGTTTGGAAACTTTAGGAAAGGCCAAGTTTGAACTGGTTTTAAACCCCAGCCTTTCTGGTGGAGCTGAGGAACTCTGACCTTCTGCTCTTTGCTGAGGTGCTCTTGCCCTTTTATTTAGAGAAATTCTGCTGATTAGATATTTTACTACACAATAGGATAATTATGCAAATAAATGCACGGTACCTGTGTTTAGCTTCGTATCATTTTCCATTGCGTACATTCAATTTTTTGTTTTTCTTACTCTCAAACTAAACAAAAAAACCCAAAAACTGTGGAAAGAAGATAACACTGAGCACCCATCCAGCAACATGTGCTCAATCAGAACCTAAAAAATTTTCTTTATTCTCCCATTTGTTAGATGATAAAACCTCCTCTTTGCTGCTGTCCCAGGGGAGCAGACATTCCTTCAAGAAAGGTTTTATTCCTTGTGACTCCAGATCAATTTATTATAAGATTTCTTGCGAATAATCAGGAAAGACTCCCACATCCTCAGAAAAAGACAATACAGCAGTGAAAAAATAGCCAGAGAGAATTGGCCCGAAGGGCAATTTCCAGCTGAGGGGAACATCCATTAATCTCTGCCCTGGAGTCAAGGGTTGCTGCTGCTGTCAGCGCTGTGTCCTGCCTGCTCTGCTCAGAGCAGCTCTCCAGAGCCAGGGACAATCCAGGAGAGGTCACAGGTGTCAGGGTTTAAGGTCCTGGGGCAGGTGAGCCCCGTCACTGCTGTGCTGGGGTCCCCACGTGCACAGGGACAGCAGCGAGGACGTGGCTGCCAGAGGGACCAAACTCATTCCCAGCAGGGCAGGAAATCAGCTGCCCTCAGCTCTGCCTCCTCCTCCTCCTCCTCAGCCCCTGTTACCAGGGTGTGTCTGTACCCCAGGAACCCTTTGGCATTGCCCCTTGGGGCAGCTCATGGACCTGGAGGGGAAATGGTGTTTTGAGAAAGGACTTGAAATGTTCCTGTGTTCCCTTTTGGGAGCTGGATTGATGGAATCCAGCCCTGGGCACAGCACAGGAGGGGCCTGGAGCTGCTGGGAGAGCCCAGAGAGGCACCAGGATGGGCAGAGGGTTGGAGCAGCTCTGCTGGGAGAGCTGGGGGGGCTCACTGGGGAAGAGAAGCTCCAGGGAGGGCTCAGAGCCCCTGGCAGGGCCTGAAGGGGCTCCAGGAGAGCTGCAGAGGGGCTGGGGACAAGGACAGGGCACAGGGACAGTGTTGGGAGCAGCCTGGGACAGGGGGAGGGGTCCCTGCCATGGCAGGGGGGGCTCTGGGGGGGATTTGGGGTCCCTGCCATGGCTGGGGGGGCACTGGGGGGGATTTGGGGTCCCTGCCATGGCTGGGGTGGCTCTGGGTGGCTTTGGGGTCCCTTCCAGCTCAAACCAGGCTGGGATTCTGGGATTCCATGACTGGATAATGGTTGGATTTGCCCACTGGGGTTTCTGGCCAGGGAAAAAAGCAGGAGCCCAACCCAGGAACAAAACTTTCCCTCATCCTTCTCCATTCCTGGATCGTTTCCCAGCCCCTGCCCCAACCTCTGGCACTCGCAGTGCCACAAGATGAGCTCACACCTGAGCAGGACCAAGGCTGCTTATTCCAATTTTCAGCTCGTTCCTCTCATAAGCAAGGAACATTTAGACAAATCCTCATTCCTAGGAATCATTTCCTTGGTTAAAGCTGGAGACTGACCCAGCCCAGCCTGGCCATGGCTGATTTGGGCTGGTGCTGCTTTTCGAAGCTGAGAGGCATTTGGAGTCTAATCCTCGTGGTATTTACTCTGCATCTCACAAGAGCATTTACCCAGGGGAGGGCTTAACCCTACAAGACTTTGTGGAGCACTGTGAGAGTAATTCTCTCTTCACACTTCCCTTAATAACCCAGGCAGCCGTGCAGAGAGCAGGATTGTGCCAGGCACTCCCAGGAAAGGCTGCACATGCTAATGGGGGGCAGGGGGGTGCAGGCTGGGGAGGAGAGCCCCAGCAGAGGCAGCAGAAGCTGTAAATTACAGCTGCAATTCTGTCAAATCCTCTGCACAGGTGGAGCTGAGCAGGGAATGGACAGTCCAGCCAGCGAGGGGGGAAATGTTCCCTGCCAGGAGTGAGAGCATCTGCTCCTGCCCTGAGCTCCTCCAGGGCTGGGGACCCCAGCACCTCCCCTGGCAGGCCCTGGGGCCCTCTGGCCAGGACACTCTCCCCAGGGTCCCAGCTGAGCCTCCTGTGCAGCTGCAGCCCCTGGTGTGTTTGGGCGTGAAATGTGGCCTGAGAGCCTGACATCCTTAGCTCATGGAATGAGCTGATGGATGGATGAGGATCCAGAGCTGTGGCCACTGTCCCTCTGCAGGGGCACGTGGGCCTGATATTTCTGATATTTCTGATATTTCTGATATTTCTGATATTTCTGATATTTCTGATATTTCTGATATTTCTGATATTTCTGATATTTCTGATATTTCTGATATTTCTGATATTTCTGATATTTCTGATATTTCTGATATTTCTGATATTTCTGATATTTCTGATATTTCTGGGTCTGGAAGGTTTTCAGCCTGTCAGTGGCTGATTTTCTTCTCATGGGAAGTTTTCTTGGGAGAGTTTTTCTTTCAAGGACGAGTTCCTGTAAATAGCTGTAACATTTCTAAGTTCTCATAACAACTCTCTCCCAGGTGTTGTTTCTGTCGTTTAACCAATGGAGAGAGGTGTCCATTCATGGACCAATAATGTGCCTTTTTAGTGCAGCACGGTATAAAAAGTGAATTGTAAATAAAACCTTCTGGTCTTTCTTCTACTTGGAACTGGAGTCAAGCTCTTTATTTCATGTCCAGCAGTGCCAGGGGAGCTGAGGAAGGCAGATGAAGTGCTTTCCTTCGAGCCAGGAGTGCTGACTGCTCTGCCTTTCCCTTCCCTGCAAGCGCTGGTGTTTGCTCTCCTGTTGGTGCCCAGCAGTCCCTGCCCTGCTCTCCAGGAGGGGTTTCTCCTCCTGCAGTGCCCCAGGCCTGCAGGGCTCGGCACTGCTGGGGGGATGAGGCTCAGCAGAGAGGGGAAGGAGTGGTGAGAGACAGGACAGAAGGGCTGTGGCCCTGTTCCTGGCAGGCTGCCCGTCAGGAGTGAGCCTTCCATGCCTTGAGAATGTGCCATGAGAGCAGCCTTCAGTATCAGCAATGAAACACCAACTCCCCAGCTGTGCCTGTGGTGTTCACCCTCCTGGGCTCGGCTCTGGGCTCTCCCTGAGCTGCTGCAGCTCCTGGCAGTATTCCCATGAGCAAAATCAGGGTTTTATCCCCCCCTGGGAGCAGCTGCTGCAGAGGCCAACAGCCTTTCTCCACTCGCTCTTTGGGCTGCTCATGAAAATAACAATCATTTTTTATCTCATGCATTAGGAACTGTTAAAAGAAGTGTGAACTCTATTACAGTTCACAGTCACAGCAGGTCCCAGGTGGCCCCTCTGCCCACAGGGGATTTGCAGCCTGGATCTGCTCTCCTTGAGCACCTCCTGAGAGGCATCAGCAGGGCTGAGAGTGCTGGGTGGGTGGAAGGGCCCTTCCCACTCCTCTGCAATTGCTGGAAATGACAAAATGCAGCAGGGAGACTGGAGTGGGCAAAGAGAGAGTGGGGTGACAAAGGAGATTGGTGTCCTCTGGGTAAGTGCCCTGGTTTCTGTGGGGTCGGTGCAGTCACAGGAGCTCCCCGGGGAGCAGAGGGGACAGCACTGCTCTTCCCTCAGGGCTGCCTGCAAGGGTTTCAGTGCCCAGCCCTCAAAGGAGAGAGGAAAGGACCCGAATGAGGAGCTGACAAACCCTAAATCACAATCCCTTCTGTCCACACAAAGCTGCTGTGGATGAATTGAGAGGGTTTTACTCGTTCAGGTGTGTTTGTGCTCGTGGCAGAGGGAGCACAGCAGCTCAGCTGCCTGCAGATGTGACAGAGCCCCTGTGCTCACAGAATTTTGGGTTCTTGGGGGCTCAGAGCTGTGTGGTGCACGCTCAGAATCGATGCAGGTCAGGAGGCACACCTGGAAAATTCTCCTAGGAGCCCCCACATCTGCTGACAGATAACGTGCTTGTTTCCCAGCCGTTGGAAAAGAGCAAGTTTGGATTCTTTGCTGGACTTGCCCTGGCTCATCCTCTGACCCAGCTGGGCCCTGGGCTCCCTCCAAGGCCTTGGATGGCACGTGGGACATAAGTGTGGATTAGTGGCATTTCTGTTCAGCTCCCCTGGTGTTTCTGTGCCCAAGGGGAGCCCTGGGCAGCCCAGCCAGAGCTGTTTCCCATCCCTGCCTCCTCCCATCACTCACCACCCCAGCTTGAAATCAATCCACAAACTTCATGTATTGAAAGTGAGGTTCTAGTGGTGACAGACATCAAAGGCCTGTCACAACACCTCAGGACATCCTGCATGTCTGATGGGATGATCCAGTGTTATTGAAAGATTCACTTCCCTTTATTAAAAGAGGAATGAATTATATCAGATCACTTTGTCAAAGTGGTTAGGCTGTACAGAAGTATTTGGATGTTAATTTGATATTTCATTCTCTGCTTCAGACAGGAATATTACTAGTGGGACATTTTATGAGTAAAGATAAATTTGTAATAAACCACGGTGCCTGCTTAAGGCCTCGTTATCCCCATGCTGCTGTTGCCCTGGAACGCTGCAGGTGAGCTTTAGAGGCTGTGGCAGGGAGGCTGAGGCTGGTCCTGCCTGCTCTGGCACCCCAGCTGCTGCCCTCGGGGTTGGGGTGCAGGGGGAGCAGCCAGGTGGGGTCGGGGTCTGTGCCCAGGGAACAGTGACAGCGCAGGAGAAACAGCCTCAGAGTGTGCCAGGGGAGGCTCAGGTGGGATTTTGGGAACATTTCCTCACCCAAAGGGCTCCCAGGCCTGGCACAGCTGCCCAGGGCAGGGCTGGAGTGCCCAGTTCCAAATGCCTGGGGGGATTTCACAGCCCTGTGCTGTGGCCCTTGGGGACACGGGCACTGGTGGCCTGGGCAGTGCTGGCACGGTGGGACCTGGTGCCTCAGAGGGGTTTTGCCCCCTGAGCAGCTCTGTGAGTTTGGGGTCCTGTGCCCTGCAGCTGGAACAGCACAGAGCTGAGCACGGGGGGCCTGGGGTGCTCCCTGCCAGGCTGGGGAGCTGGGGGCACCAGGGAGGGTGGGGTGGGATCCATGGGGTGGGATGGGATCCA
>VZUI01044981.1:0-27903 GCA_013401135.1 Cettia cetti
AAAGAAAGAAAGAAAGAAAGAAAGAAAGAAAGAAAGAAAGAAAGAAAGAAAGAAAGAAAGAAAGAAAGAAAGAAAGAATTAGGAAAAATTCTTGTGATTCATACTAAAAGAATCCTGAGAAAACAGTAAGCTTTTGGCTTTTTGTGGGTTTCACCCTGGATGCAACACCTGCACCTGCTCACCTTCACCTGCAGTAGCTGGCAACTGCACCAGATGTGAAAACTGGCAAAATGGAATGCATCCTTGTGCCAATTCTTTCCCTTTTATTGTCCTGGCTATGACTCCTTCCTTTAGTTGGAAGGACTCTAGCTGCTAATTGGGTTTCTTGGTCATGTCACCACTCCTTTCATGTGGGCCATTGTCAAACAAGAAAGTGCCATGGCAGATCCATTCCAAGATTAAATAAGTTACAGTTTTCAAGGATGACATGAACATATTCATATGGTCTGTCCTGAGACCAAAAAAACAGAAGTAATGTTGAAATGGCTTTTACCTCTCATTGTAAAGCTGTAACTGAGGAGTAAAGTAAAACTGCCAACAGTGACCCTGTTTACTTCTTTGTGCAGAGTTCCTTCCAATAACCAACATAGGAAATGGGAGGGGAATTCCTCACTCCTGTCATGCAAAAGGAATTTTTTTCACAGCACATTGACATCTCTAAAAACCTATTAAGCAGATACCTCATCTACAGAAAAAAGCCCAGAAAAAAAATCTCAACCATGTTACAGTCACCTCCAGCATGACTTCTGTCAGATCAAGGCCTCACCAGCATGCCAGGCATTGCTGTTTTCCAAGGCAAAGGAATTCATGGCCCTCTCAGTCTGTGAGGCTGCACAGAGCTGGACAAAGTGGCAGCTGCTGGGCAGTTCTTTCCATCCCCACCATTCAAGACATGGCAGCACACCTTTGCAAACAGCAGAGCTTCCAGCTCCTGCTGCAGAGCCCACAGGAGGCCAGGAGACAAGAAATGCTAAAACCAGTGGGGACAACCACTGCCCTTCCTTTGGGAAAAAGGAGAAAAGCAACCAGGCCAGCGACTGCAGCATGGCAGATGCCACAGGAACAAAAAGCATGGCCGTGCCCTGGGCGTGTGGGGGGAACAGGTGAGGGAATTCCAAGGCCCCAGAGAAAGAGAGGAAGGAGCAGAAATAGAAAACAATCACTGCAGAAAGCCAGGCCTCATGCAAGGCCAGCACAGCTGGGCCGAGCAGCGACTGCCGGGTGAACCTTGCAAGAGTAACTGAGCAATTTCCTCCTGTGATTGTTTAAATCCCTCCTGCCTCCAGAGGAAAGGGCTCTGGGCAGTGACAGATGGTCCCCAGCGAGCTTGCTGCACTGGTTGCAGACTTTGGATGTGCCCAGCCAGCCCCAGGCAGCAGAGCTGGCCCTCAGCCCCGGCGGGAGGCTCAGCTGCCCCCAGGCACCAGGCACTGCTCTGGCTTCCATGGCCAGGCTCTGGCCGTGGGGGAGCCACGGGGGGGCTGCTGTGAGGAGCTGCTGGGAGCTGACCCATGGCTGGCAGAGCCAGTCCCTGGGGCTCCAAAGATGGACGCACAGCCTGCCACCACCATTTGGTGGGGACGCCTCTGGGATAACAGATTGGAGAGGAAAGAAGAAAACATTTGGTGCAGTTGTAATTGCAGCCAGAGAAGAGTGGAGTGAGAACAGTGAGAAGAACAACTCTGCAGACACCAAGGTCAGAGCAGAAGGAGGGGAGGTGGTGCTCCAGGCACCAGGTCCGGGATTCTTTTGCAGGCCATGGTGAAGACCACAGTGAAGCAGCTGTAGCCCAGCACCCCTGGAGATCCACAGGGATGCAGAGATCCACCCACAGCCCATGGAGATCCACAGGGATGCAGAGATCCCCCCCACAGCCCCTGGGGATCCACAGGGATGCAGAGATCCATGCACAGCCCCTGGAGATCCACAGGGATGCAGAGACCCACCTGCAGCTTCTGGAGGAGCCCCACATCAGAGCAGGAGGATGCCTGAGAGGAGGCTGTGACCCATGGAGAAGGGAGCCCACACTGCAGGAGTTTTGGGAGAACTGCTGCCTGTGGGATGGACTCACATTGCAGCAGTTCTCATGGTTTTTGCTGCTTGTGAGATGGACTCATGGTGGAGAAGTTAAATAGAAGTTCCTCTCCCTGAACAATGGGAGAAACCACAGGTGATGAACTGACCATAACCCACATTCCTCTCTCCCTGAACCACTGGGGTAGGAGGAAAAGCTGGAAGGAGGGAGGGGTGGGGAAAAAGTGTTTTTAAGGTTTTATTTTACTTCTCATCATCCTTCTCTGACTTTGTCAGTAATAAATTCAATTAATATCTCTAACTCAAGTGCACGTTGCCTGTGACGGTATTTGGTGAGTGATCTCTCCTGGTCCTCACTCAGCTTAGGAACTCTTCATTCTATTTTGTCTCCCCTGTGCACCTGCGGAGGGGAGTGAGAGAGTGGCTTTGGTGGGTGCCTGGAGTCCAGCCAGGGTCACCCCACTGCAGTCACCAACACAAGAGCCTGAGCTCGAGGGGTCTCTGCTCAGGGGACAGGCCCCTGGAGGTGGGCAAGTTGTAAGCCAGGGCACAGCAAAGCCACTGTACCAAGGCTGCCTAAATCCTCAGCAAATCCCATACAAACAAGTTATATCTGGGAAATAAGCATTGAAAATGCACGTCTTCAAAATCCACCTGTTTTCTTGGGCAGAAGTATTGCTAGGCAGAAGGCTGGGCAATGGAAGATCAGGAAGGGCAGCAACATGAGGATTTACTATAGTGTGCAATTGGCATTGCCCAGGCACAGGGGAAAACAGAGGTCCAGAGAGGAAAAATAACTGTGCTGCAGGAATTGCATTGCACCATGCTGCAGACTTGAGAGGGAAACTAGAACAGCGGGGTCACCTTTCTCTGGCATCTCCAGAAACTGAATTCCTACCCAGAGCTCCTGAAGCAAGTTAAATGTGTGTGGACTCCCAGAGGTGCACACACACACAGGACAAGGCTTAATTTAAACCTGGACGCCTCTGGGCAATGTTTTAAGCAAAACATTCCACTTAATAAAGCCAATAGCCAGGCACTTGGCACCTCTTTGAACCTGTCTTGTCACACCCCAGCCCAAGTGCTCCCAATCAGCATTCCTCCTGACAAGTTTATACACAAATTGATAAAATTAGAACTAAGTCCTATTGTGCCAAAAGGCAGTATGATTTCAATTCCCTCCATTTAAACAACCGATAGCTCTCATACAGAAAGTACAGTACTTGAAGTAGGCAAATTACTTTTATTTCCCTACTTTTCTACTGCATCAAGTATTTTCTTGTGGATAACCAGACTCCCATGCCTATTCTGTTCTGTAACCCTTTTTTCATTCATCATCATCAATCTGAAATGAGGCCCCTGAATATCCTATTACTCAATACAACACCTTTGTTTATGCCTGGTTATGCTTAACCCCCAGCTATCTGCAGAACAACCTTCAAGGAGAACATCCCAGCACACGCCTGTGATTGAAGCTGCAGTAGGAGAAAACAGAGAGAACTGACAGTGCCCTGTATCACAAGGCAAGAGGAAGAATCCGAAGTGCTACACTATTTCCACAAGAAAAACAGCAGAAATGTTGCCTCTGCCCATCAGCGTGGGGCCTCTAACAAAAATGGCATTTGTGCTTGCCTGGGGACAAAGAGCTCTGCAAGCAAAACTTTGCTCTGACTCTCAGCTCACCCATGCTGTGAGAAGAGTAACAAAATTTGTACAAAAACTGGGACCACCGGGTAAGAAATAAGTAATATTCAGAAGTGGCAGGCCAGAAAACATGTGTCTCAAGGAGTACTGTAAAAAATGCTTAGCTGTACACTGAAAACTCCAATTTTATCCAAAGGGATATGTTAAAAACTGCCCCAGATTTTAATTTTCCTCCTCAGTCAGCCTCTTGCAGTCTTTCCTACAGGGAGAAGTAGGTGGTTTTCATGCATGCTAATAACAATGTTAAAAAATCCACCCAGCACTCCTCACTGAATTAACTTTTACAGCTTCTTCTTGCATTTCAACACCATTTACTACAGCTTTAGTGCTGCTATGTTCATAGAGGGTAATGTGAAAAGACCTGGCAGGAAAAGAGTGGCTTTATTTTTCAGCCCCTCAGAAACAAAAAAAAAAGAGTCAGTTTTCAGTTTGCAAAGACACAAAATCCTTAGGGTTTGTTTTTTTGCTTTGTTTGGGGTTTTTTTGGGGTTTGTTTGTTTTGGGTTTTTTTTTGAAGGAGAGATTTGCTGAGAGGGGTGATCCTAGAGGGATGGGACAGATAAGCTGCTATCCCATAGGATTCACCTGTATTTATTCTACAAACACATAAATATTCCCATTTTCAAGCAGACCACTACTGTACATAGCTCGAACACTCATGGCTGTGGTCACACACCCATGGCATCAATCACAGCATATGGTCTAAGCCTTCCCAAAGCTATACACCACATTTAGATTTAGTAGGAAGGACTAGCAATTTGTTAGAAAATGCTCATTTTAACTCTACTCACTGAAACAGTGATGTATTTTCTCAAAGATATAGAGAAAAAAATAATTGAAGTCAGGACAAATGTCACCTGGCTTTGGCCACAGCAAAGACCATCAAACCAGAGCTCTGGAGCAGAGGAAACACAGAGTGGTTTTCTTGCCTCCCTGATGGTTATCAGCCCTGTTTTTAGGGGCTGTGTATGCTAAGCATGCACTACCTACACACACAGCATTTCCATTCTACTTCTTTAATTGGTCTAATCATGCATTTCATTATTAAGGTAATTTCTAATGTCACACATTGCATTAGCCAAGTTCTCCAATTTATTTTCTTCCCCATTTTTGCTCAGCTAATAAAGGAGAACAAGGAAGAAGAGGAAAGAAACTCCCCATGTTCAACACTCTTAAAACTTAACCAAGCTCTGTGCAGGCTTTTGAAGTTCACCCCTCCCAGAATTAGGGCAACTTTATTTCATTTTCCACTGCTGCTGCAGCCTAGGAACAGTTTCTCCAGAGGTGGGTTTGTAGGGCATTGGGACACAGTTTTCCAGCTGAAGGGCTGTAGATGGGTGGCTGGGAAATGCCTCCCTCCTCAGCAGCTCCCTGCAGCCCTGCCAGCCCGAGTCCCTGCCTTTCAGGGCCCATGGGAGGTGCATGAGTGACTCAGTTGTCACTCAGCATCAAGGAAGGGGATCCTAAGCCACAGGGCTGATAATTTCCAGCTCATAAATACCTCCTTCTCCTCACCAACTCCACAGCTTGCTTTGTTTTAAATGGATTTGCCTATTTCTTTGCTGTCAACTGCTACTAGTCTGCTTCTAGCAGGACCTTAAATGAGCAGAGGACATTGTCCTGTTGGCTCAGCTCAATTAATCAACTAATGGCTGCTTAAGTTAGTTGGCAACACATCAGCAACGACACTGCTATTCCAGCCAAAACCAAATCCCAGGGCACAGCATCAAGGCAGGGTGTGGTGGGGAAAGGTGGGGGGCTAGGATCAGACCTGCCCCACTCTGGAGTTGCTCCTGCAGCCCTTCCACACCCTTGGTGGGTGCCTCAGGAACACAGGGACATGCAGTAAAGGCAGGAGCAGGTATTGCCATGATTGTCTCTTGGCATGTGAGCACCATGGAAGCCCTGGCAGCCACCTGGAGACCTGAAATCCTGCAAAGAGACACAGAAGAGCTTGGCATTAGTTAGACCTCATGTTTTGTTTGTCTTTATTATGTAGCTCAGCTTGGAAACTGTTAGGATGCATGCTGTAGGGAGATCAAAAAGATCCTTTTCGTTGGGTGGACGGGGCTAAACTGAGGTTTAAAAAGAAAACTTTTGAGGGGTGGTTTCATAAAGAAATTCAGAAAGATGAAATTAAGACGGTTTAGTCTCAGAGCTTTTCTCTAAAGGGGAGCAGAGGCAGAGCAGCAGGAGAGGACAAGACCAGCACTTGTGAGCTCCCAGTCCAAATCCCTGCAGCAGCCCAGCAGCTCTCAGTGTGGCTGAGGTAACCCTGCCTCACCCTGAGCTTTTGGTGTGGTGCTGACAGCCAGGCACGAAAGAAAGCTGAAAACCAGCAACGTGCTCTCTTGTAATCTTGCTGTCTGGCTGGGGACACTTCACTGAGTGATAAGGCCAGATCAGTGGTGATGGCATTCAGAGCTGAGGGCAAACACCCACTGTCTGCCTTGCAGTAGCTTCCTGGGGCTGGCTGTCCAGTTCCCTAATGCTTCAAGACCTCAGACCCATTTAAACTAAGGACACTTGATTTTATTTTAAGGAACTCGATGCTGAACACGTTTTTGCCATCAATAGGAGCCTGCCTGGCACCTCATGGCAGACAGTAAAAGGGTTTGCCCCTTCACACTGACCACAGGACTTACTGAATAGCAACTTAGTTAATCTGATGAAAAAAGCTCCCAGTTTTCAACTAAAGATAGAACTTGATAGATTTATTTAATAAGCAGCTGACTTGGAAAATGCAGGTGTCTCCAGAGTGTCATGGATGATCCTGCAGTGACACTCAGGCCGCCTCCCTCCTCCGTGGCATTTGGTGCAAAAATCTTCCCAAATGCTAAATGTTGCCTAAACACAGATAAATTTAGGAAGTCTGATTGACTGCTCTTTGCCACAGCATGACTGACAGCTTGCAGAAACTAGGGAGAGAATTAATGTGTTTAACAGTGCCACAATAATCACAATATATTTACATTTTTCTGACACATTAGTCAAACATTTATCACTTCTTAAAATGCAGCTATGATACTTTGTCTAAACTGTCATGAGTCACAATGTAATTACATGGTAATCATATGGCAATTAATTTATATGATATTCATTTGAAACAGAGAAGAATTAGGCTTGTGATAGCGTGCAAAATTAACAGGCACACCAGACAAGGAATGAAAATCACGCCACTGGAAAAAAAAAAAAAAGTAGGAAAATAAATCTTAAAATCAGTGTTTAAACAAATTGCTCCAAGCTTTAGAGAAAAGCTCTGAGACTAAACCATCTAATTTCATCTTTCTGAATTTCTTTATGAAACAACCCCTCAAAAGTTTTCTTTTTAAACTTCAGTTTAACCCCTTCCACCCAAAGAAAAGAATCTTTTTGATCTCCCTACAACATTCATCTTAACAGTTTCCAAACTGAACTACAGAATGAAAACAAACAAAACTTGAGGGCAACACACTAATGCCAAGCTCTTCTGCATCCCTTTGCAGGATTCCAGGTGGCTGCCAGGGCTTCCATGATGCTCACGTGCCAAGAGACAGTCATGGCAATACCAAGCTCTCCTTCCTTCAGAGATCTCCAGCCCTGCAATCTCTTTCTCTAATCTCTTAGATAACTGCAGGTCAAAACTTAGGCACCAAGCTCTGGCCACCAAGCTGAACCCTCTGGTGATGGGAAACTCCCAGAGGGACAAAGTCTGAGGGAGGCAAAGTTGGTTCAGTCACAATTACAATATTCTGTCCAAAACCTAGGAGCAGGATGACTGGGTGAAAAAGACACAAGCTAAAATACCAAGGGCTACCCTCCAAAGACCAAGTTCAGAACTTATGAAAGGCCTTGAACAGCAACATTTTAAGAGCAGCAGAGAGTAAATAGTAAAAAAAAGAAAAATATTTCACAGTGAAGAGAATTAAGATGCTGTATGTGGTAAATTATTCCATTTACAGCTTCCTTTTAAAAAGTCATACTAATTAATGACTTCAGCTAATCTCATTCTTATTCACAAGACAGCCTGTATTTATTTTGCAAAGAAAATGTTTAAATGGAATAGCCTATTGAGAACTTCCTAACTCATCTTCAGCAGTTGTCTTGGGAAACAGCACTGTAGTCATATTTAATACATGCACTGTGTACAGCAACTTTGATGAAAAGGGGAATGAAATTATACAATTATTGCATTAATTATACATTATACACTTTTGTTCAGTGGCCCTTAGTGCTTTTCAGAATAGCTGGGTCACCTGGAGGAAAATCGCACTGCAAAGCTTTTTCATTAACACTCCAAGCAGCTGGAAGAACAAAACCCAACAGTTACTTGAAAATAAGCCCCATGGAGTAGATGAGGTGGGGTGCAGGGGTCATGCAGTACCCTATTCCAAACAATCCCCTCATCCTGCTTTGGTCTTGGAAAATACTCAGCCATTCTGGCTGCTCACCTTGGGATGCTCTTGAAACACATCTGGAACCATTGGGTTTTGTGCAGCAGTTCAAGCCAACCTGACACAGTGCTGCCATGATTCCCCCATACCCCTTATCCTCACCTGCTCTCACCCATCCACAGCTCCTGGCCAAGGAGCTCCCACACCCTGGGAAATGGGCAGCACCATTTTGGTGGCTCCCTTGACTAGGGAGCTCCCTGTACACCTGAGGTAACATCACCCTGCAGGAACATGTCCTCTCCCTGTCAGGCAGGTCAGGAAGCAGCAAATCCCAAACTACAGGAGCCATGTGCTGACATGGAGTCTGAGAGTCTGTAGGCTCGGCCACCATGGCAGATGTGGTGGCAGGAACAGCACTGTCCCCACTCCTCTGAGCCCCCAAGCCTGCCAGGACACCCACTGCTGGTCTCATCTTGGCAAAATCACCACATGAGTCGGTCTGAATAAAAAACCCAACCAGTTTCTGAGGAAAGACCAGAGGAACAGGGGCTGGCACTGCTCTGGGAAGCCCCAAGCACAGCCAGAAGATGGTGGAGGGGACACTCACAAAGGTTCAGGGGAACCTGTGCAAAAGGGTTAAGCTGGGGGGGTCACAGCTGCTTGGGGCCTTTCATATGTGTTGATTTATAACTTCTTGGTGTCTCAGTTGTGAAATGGGGCCCAAAACTACTCTGCCCATCCAACAGCACAGAACAGAGCCCATCTCGTTCAGGACAGAGATGACCAATGACACTTGACAGCATCCCATCACTTCTTATATATCACAACTTCACTGCCATACTGCAGAGGCACCCTCAGGCTCCTCCCCTGAAGTATGGGGAAGAAAGCAGTTATTTCAAGCTCCTGATCCCATTTACTGGCAGCCTCTCTGTTTGTGTAGTGTAAATACACCAAGGCTTAGGCAAATAATGAAAAAATAATAATGACCTAATTAATTCTTTGATTGATTTGATAAATGCTCTCCAAACAGAGAGGAAAATGGAATCATAAATAATGTACTCTTCTGCTGATGGAAACAGTTTTGAACAAACTTGCACGTGGCTCAGTGTTTGCTGAGACAGCTCCAGTCCATCCACAGGTACCCTGCCTGCCAGGAGCTGCCAGCCTGAGTTCTCATGTGCTGTTGCTCCATCTGATGTTTTGGAGCAAGGTGGAGGGTGCTTAAAGCAGCTGAGGCAAAGAGCTGTCCAGGTCCAGAGACACAAGGCAGCCACTCCTTTTACCCTCCCTGAGTACGGCGTGTGCACGTTGAGCAGCACCAAGTCTGTGTTTTCAGGTGGGCAGAGAAAGGCTTCAAGTGGTTGGGCCTTTTCCAAAACCCAAATTCCCACCTGGCTCAAGCTCCAAGACAACAGGGAGGTGCTGTGCCTGGGCAGGAGCTGGCACCCCTGCACAGCACCTCCTACCCAACAATGTCCCCAGCAGCCAAAGCCCTCTGCAGGCTCTTCAGCAGATCCATCCTTCTCTCCTTGGCACGTGCCTGAGGTGGCCGAGCTCACAGGAGAGGCTTCAGCTGAAGTTGGTGTTTGTTTCTGAGTGCCTCCCTGCCTGGGGAGATAACACAGACACCTCTCACAGCACATCTCTTTGAGGTGCATAGAGAGCAGGCCTGGCAAAGCATCAGCAAATAAATTATTTATCATATTATTGAGCGGGTTTAGCAGATCAATATGAAGAAACCCCCAAATGCACTGAAATGCTTAGCAAGGCAAAATCCTTGCATCCACCAAGATCAGTCTTTGCAAGGACTGGATTCTTCTCTGGATTCTTCTGGAGAAGGATTCCCAATGAATATATATATGTTTGTAGTCAAACCCTAACCCCACTGCCCAGGGCATCACCAGTCCATGGACCACAAGACAAGCACTTCCAAGACTTTCCAGAACTATCTTGTCCCTGCTTTGTAGCCTCAAATCAGTTTTCACAGATGACTCTTGGTGAAAAATACCTTAGCAGACTATAAATTCTGCCATCTCTTCTATGCCTGCTCCAGGCTCCTGTTGAAAATGGCAAAGACAACTGGTTGTACGTATATAAATTACATTTCTACAGATAAAGGCAGTCAATGTGGAAGAACAGATCCAGCGCAATTACTGCTTCCATGACAGTAATTGGAAAAATTCTCTACCATGATCTATCGAAAATCCAAGAGAAAAGGCTCCAGCAGGGACTGAGGACCTGGGCTAATTGTAACTAATTCAACAATGTAACAACATCATTTACAATCATTTCAATGAAGTTCAATGATACACACATTTACAAATTTTATTACAACTTCTATGATCTTCATTTTGTTTCATTCATTACTTTTTTTTTATGGAGGCAAGAACTCTTTTCAGTACAACAAAATCGGACCTGTGTTTTTACAAATAACTTGTTTCTGTCAAATTTTAACCCAGCAAAGAGAAGGCAGATTTGATAAGATGCCATGGAAAAATCCATCCTTATTAGTTTGGAGAAAGTTTTCAAAGAATAAACATATCAGCACAGGGGGGAAAAAAATCAATTTTTGGTTGACCAAAGCAAACTGCATAATAATCTTGAGTGTGGCAAATAGCTCTGCCTGGGAATGGGAAAGAAAAACAAACTTGAAAAATCAAGATGCTTATTGCTTTGAAGTTTATTAGAACACATTATTTAAAACAAATTAAGAACTGGGAGATAAGCAAAAAAATTTCAATTCTTGCAAAGAAATGCTTTGCAGGACTTTCAGTTTGATGAGTTAAATAAAAAGATTCCTCACTTGGGGCAACCCCAATTGACTTTTCTAATTCTTTCCCAGTCCAGCTGAAGTGTCAAATATTTCTACAGCTCTGGCTTTTATGGAAGTTTGCTTCTCTTGGTAACAAATCCTCCTTTCCCACCTCCCTCACCCAGGTGCTGCAATCTACTATTAGGTCTCACATAAAACATCACCCATTACCTTTTTTTTTCCCCCACTGCAAAAGCTTTCTCATCGACAGCAGGACAATACTCATGAAACATCCTTTCAGTGTCACCAGAACAGCACCCACACCCCACTTCAGCTGACCAAGATGAAATCCCACCAGTGAGATGCCAAGAAGCCACAGGCAGCAGTGCTCGTGCTCATCTCTCCAGCATTTTTTTGTTCCCTAAAGGTTCTAGGCTGAGCATCACCTCATTCTGGCCCCAGTGATAACTTTCAGTGAACAGCTCTGACAGGGGACAGTCCCCTGAGGCTCTGCGTGTATAAAGGAGCACAAATTTAAAGCTAAAATGGAACAATCCATTTAACTTGTACCAGGGAAATGGGATTCCCCATTCACTGCACTACCTGGCTGCTGTATAGTGCCTGTGTTTGCACTGTCTGCCTGCAACCTGCCATTGCTCCAGCAGGAAAGTTTTAGAGATCTCCTGAGGAAGACTTTGAAAATAGAAAAATAACAAGGTGAAAACATGAGGAATTGATGTAAGAATCTTCAGGGCAAAGATGATTATGCACCACCTTACACTTCTAGGATGAAACTCTACCAGGTACTGAGAAGAGAAGGAGCAGAGGTCTTAGGATGAAACAACCACGTGCTGAAGGTGAATGGGTGGTTAGGGTGAAGCTGAGGACACCTGGACTCCAGCACAGACAGAAACATGGTCAGATATGAGGTTTGCTGGGGGAAGTGTCTGCTTGGCCATCGTTGCACACAAACCATGGAGTGATCCAGCAGAAGCTCTTAGACAGAGGGCAAACAGTTTCACACTGACAGCCCCAAAGTAAGGGGTTGTGGTTTGCCCCTCCTTGCGCTTAGGGAAGCAGTACTCACGTCCTACCCATCCTCCTGTTCCTCCTCCTACCTGCTGTTCGACAGCCTGCCTGGTTTATTGCCTCCCCTGGAAGAAGACAAACCTCTGGGGAAGCATATCAGGAACAAATCACAATCAGTCTCCATAAAAAATAACAACAATAAAGGAAAAAAAAAGTGTGGCTGCCCACAACAGCTGGCAGCTTTGCCTCCCACGGTTACCTCGGCTCCTCCACGCGCTCTCCTGATCGTGCAAAGCACGCCAGAAAAATGAGGAGACACGGAAGAGGAGGAAGGAGAACCTCAGAAACAATAATAGGCTATGAATCGGAAATTTGAACAACAGCCTTTTTTTTTTTTTTTTTCCTCCTGGTAATATTGTTCCAAGCAGCATGGGCTTGTAAAAGTCTAATCACTTCCCATCTGGCTCATCAATCACACCAGGGAACCGGTCCCCCGCACAACAGAGTGAGCCTCAAATTGGCTCCCACCAATAATAAAAGATAGTGGAGAAGGACGATCCCTTCAGAGGATTGTTTAATAAATCACGTTTAGACAGGGAACACAAGAGAAATGGGGAAGTCTTAGAAGACCAGGGCCATTCAGTCCCACACGGCTTACATTATTGATACCCACTTGCTACGACCAATACTCCTTAGTGAATTTCCATATTTTGATTCTTGTTATTCAACATCATCCAAAATTAAACATGAAACTTTAAATATTTAAAACCAGGCCAAGGTAGTAATTGGAGCTGATGGAAATTGCATGCTGGCACTATTCCTGCTGCGTGTGCTTGCCTGGCTGCAAAAATGCCAGAGACACACTGTTGCTTCTCCTCTATTTTCAGCAGTTGCTGACATTTTACTGTAATTTATTCTCATTTTATCCTCTCCTTCTTAAAAATAACAACAACAGTACTGCCCTAATAATAAACCAACAGCTCTGACATCCAAAAGACCTTTTGGCAGAGGACTGCTTCTGCCAGTAAAGGGTGCCCAGGCTGGGCACAGACAGATGTCTTGCAGAGCACATCCCGTCTTTTAGTCATACATTTTCCTTTCAGTAGCCTTACCTTTCCAATGCAGGGGCACAACTGTCAGCCACCAGCAAGATCCCATTCCAGCCTGGATGTGGTGCATTTTTTGATGGCCTCCTCCTCCGCTTTTATCTGTCAGAAGCACTAAAGACTCCCACAAGCCATAAAGTGTTTCTGACATTCATGGCTTTTAGATCCTGGGTTTCAAAGAACCGCTGAAGGTTATGTTGATTAAGCCCAAAGACATATTTCTAGAAAGCTGCAGCTTAAATAAAAAAGGTGTTTTGCTGTCACAGCCATCAGCCAAAGCTGTTGCTGAACGAGAGCATATGGGAGACGAAAGCCATCGGAGAAACGTGTGATGTTCCAGGCTGCTAAGATTTGTTCTCTCCAGCAGAGATCAGAGGCAGTGGGAAAGCACAGGAGGCATTTAGCTCAATTAAAAAATAAACAAATGAAAAACAAAGCCTTGCACTGAGTCAGATGATGGCCGATTACCTGCCAGTTAAGTGAGGGGTAAGAAAAATCATTGCCTCGTAAGAGTGCCATCAGACAAGAGTCCTTTTTGTTTTGTGAGAGTCCCAGAGGGGAACTCCGAGATTCCTTGGGAGGATGGAGCTGGAGATGTTTATTTAAGGAAACAAGAGAAACCTTTACTGGGAGCTTTCCTGAAGCCAAGATGAAGGCCGGCTCTTTTTGCTTCTGAGAAGTCCCTGCTAACCACACACAATGGGATTCATGCTTCTGGCAAATTAACGTCCAGTGGATGCTGTCTGAGGCAGATCTGGTAAACATTTGCATCCACTATGAATTCATGCCATGATGGAGCATTAAAATTTCATGGAAGAAACAAATTGAAAATTGCTTAAGGAGCTGTTGGGTTTAGGCTTCTCAGAGTTGCAGGGATAGTTCAGTCAGCAGATACTGTAAAACTACCAGTCGCTTCACCTAGACAAATTTCAGCCCTTAGCAGATGTAAAAGGATACATCATTTCCTCCCATAAGGAACAGCCCAACACTTTGGGTACAGCAGGGGCTTTAAGCAACAACTGAAACTTAAAAAGAAAAACCGTGACCAGGCCTCACAATCTGAAAGCACATTTGGAGAAAGGTGACCTTTCACAGGAGGAGCTAAGGTGCAGAAACCCAACCAAAATGATTTCTTTTTAAACTGAAATCTCAGGGAGTAGGTGAACTCTATTCAAAGTCATTCAAATAAATAGGCTTTTTATAACTCCTGGCTGCAGGCTTGGCCAGCTCCAATGCGTTTGTGCACGTGTGTGCAGATTACCTTTTTCAAAATGCTTCCCTTTCAGTGCTGATATTTTCAAATTCATCTTGTTAGATCGAGCTGAGGACACCAGTTCTGGGAATACTGAGTGCTGTGAGGTCTCTTGGGAGGCAGCTGCTCCATTCCTCCCAACACAGGGCTGTATACAACCCTGCTGACAGTGCTCCCCTTTCCCACCTCTGTGCCTGCAGAGAGGCAGAAAGCTTCCAAATGCTACCTGAAAAATCCTCTTTTGCAGAAAACAGAGCTAGGATGGGTGGTTCACTCCCCACACTGGGGAACTTTCCAGCGATAACCACCATGTGACACCTGCATCCCTGCGATCCACCAGGGGAAAAGCAAGCTAATTAATCACCTCTTCTATCAAATAAATACCACAGCTTTTGGTCAAACTCCAGGCTCACAAAGCCAAAGCAAAAGCAATTTTTTAACGTTTTACCAGCATTTGCTTGAATACTTGCAGCTAGCTCTATCGAAACCGCCAGAATGAGCTGAATTGATCCTCAATCAGGGGATGGCAGGGCTGCTGTGAGAGATGCCAACATATCCATGTTGGTATAGATTTACATGTCCTGGACCCACTCTGCCCAAGGAAATGTTGGCTTGCCTACTAGGAATACCTCCAGCCATGCCATTTTTTTGGGGACTTTGCTGATTCTTAGCATAGTCCAGGCACGTGCTGGCCAAGCACGCTCCACATCGATTCGCAAGGTGAGGGGTCTCCACTGCAAATGAAGCAAAAGTTCTCAGTTTCACTGAGAAACTTTTGCTTAAAAGGCCAATAACATCAAGTAAAAGTCTATGTGGAAACACTTGCTTTGCGAGGATTGATCTCCTTGCCCGCAGTGCTTCCCAACAGGCTCTGAGCAGATGTATTTGACTATACATTTGATCACTTTGAGCGATTCAGGTGTCCCCCAACCAGGGACACTTAGAGGAAGTGCAAGAAATAAATGCCCTTTAAAGCACAGTTTATTCTTATATATGCATTGTTCTGCTAAAATAACTCCTAATGAAATGAGCTCGGCTGGCTCCAGGAATGAATGAATACTCACTCCCTAGTGATGGGTATTTATGTGCAGGGACAGAGGGTCTGTAATACAAGATCTATCCTTAATGCCTGAACCCATTTTATCTTCATTTCACACGATACAAGTGAACTGAGTGTTGTTTTGGGACATAATTGATCTGTAGCTGAAACAAATCAGCTCTGCAGCTCCGTGAGGAGATGAAATAGTGGATAATCTGTAGTCTAAAACCAGCTGTTCTGCTGAGATCAAATTATTACTTTGGCACTGAAATGATGAGCTGAGGAGGGAGCGTGTTCCAGCACCTGCCGTCATTACTGGGCAGCGCTGCCGTGACCTCCGGCCACGCTGCTGCTAGGCACCAGAGATAATTGACAGCACAGCAGGGTCAGCTCCCACTTCCTAAACTGATGGACCTCACCTGGCCTCAATTCTGAATGTCAGCACTTTCAGGAGAAGAAAAAAAGGCAAAGGAGGACGCCCAGTGCTGGTTGGAGAGCTGGGACTGCAACCAGCAGCAGCAAAACCTTGTAGGTCAAAGCTGAGCAGCTGCCTCCACCCTCCATGGTGGTTATAGCACAGCATAAATACCTGCTAAGATTTTCACTCCATTTCTCTCTGCCTGCATATCTCTAATGCTCATTTGGAGCTGAAGTTCATCACGTCCCTTCCTGCAGTGCCCTTCCACAGGGATCCAGGCATTACACCAAGGGGTTGGTTTTGGTTTACAGAGTTTAAGACAACCCTATTGCACATCTCAACCTCCCCATCTGGAGACAGCAATACACAGGTACTTCTACCATCACAATTGTTATCCTCAATTAGACACCAATTTGTAATATTGTACAGCTTTTTTGCTGGCACTTTAGGATCTGAGTGAATCCCAAAACATCAGAATCAGAAATAATGAACATCTCAAACCATAAGAAATCAGAATAAGTGGTGACATCAGGGTCTGGCCACCACTCAAGCTCTTGGACTGCTTGGCTACCAATCTCTCTTTTACCATATTCAAACTGAACTGCATTTACTTTGAGGGTTTCAGCTCCACGTTGTGCTTATTAAGGTTGTTTTCTTAAAGCAAGAGCATAAACTCTCTCACAAAATGTATTTTTGCTATAACCACTCTCCAGTGAGCAACATTAAGCTATCAGCATTATTTTTCCTGCACAAAACAGTGCGGGTTTGTCGAAATCAGCGTGGTATTTCTGCCTTGCCTTTTGACATTTTCAGGTTTATTATGTTCAGATGTTACCTCAAAGCACTTCATTCTTTCTCTCTGGAAGGACTAATGACCACCAAAGGGGGAAAAGAAACACTGCATGCCATCCAGTACAGCATGCAGACTCTATTACCCTTTGAGTTAACTTCAAACATCAAGTACCAGTGGATAAGACTGATTGTGCTTACCCTGTGGAAATACTGCCTTGAACTAAGACTAGACCCTCGACTTTTAACCAAACCTTTCCCATTCCACCTTCCCATGATGATGTATGACCCTGGGCACAGCTCCCCTGAGAAGTCAGTGTTGCCTGGTTTCATACCCTGAAAGATTCAGCTCTCAGAACCAGCTCATGTGTGCTTAATAGAGATATTCCTGCTGGCTGCTTGTTGGGTTGGACAAACCCATCCTCAATCTCACTAAGATACACCTTCTATCACACCCTGGCCAGCTCCACTCCCCCAGCCCCACACCATGAAGCAGCTTTCACTATCACACATCCATGCAAATGCTCCCCTGACATGCTGTTTTTGAGGAGGATGCTCAGGAAGGCCAACTCCTCCCTCTGCCCCAGCCTTCCTGGGCACCCAGGCAGGATCTGCACAACTATGGGGCTGTAATTTGTAATTAGTGACCAGCTTTGGTGATACAATTCTGCCTGACACCAACGTGTTATGAGCCCCACCAAGGTGTATCAAGCTCTGAGGGTTGACCAGCAACTTCCCAGAAATGGCTTCAGAATAATTAGTGAGATGGCTGATCGGGTGTGTTTTCAAAAAGTAATAAGGTTTTAATAAAAGAGAAAATAACAAACTATACAGAACAAAAGAATAAAAGCCATACACAGTGCAGGGAAGGCCCTTGCACCTGCTAAGACACCCCAAAAAGCACAGAGAGCCTCCCTACTCTTTCTTAACATTCAATGATCAAGGAGTTTTGTTTTGTTTGGGAAACTGCCCAATAGAAACAGCCACAGGTCTTGAGGTGCATTTCAAAGATCCATCAGGTGCCTTTGTGCTGGCACTGGGCCAGTTATGGTGGGAGAAGCACAGAAGTTTCTGCTTCTTCTTTCTTCCTTAAAAGTTCCAGGGGTGTAACTGAAACTCTTTTCCTAATATGGAAACATCAGCTTGGGTGTGAGGGGGCACTGCAACAGTTTGGGGTGGGAGCATTGTTGCTGAATTCTGCAATCTGCACAATTGTGCTGACATTTCTGAACTATGAAAGCCCTGTGGCTGGCATCTGCAGAGGAAACCTTTAAAATTGATCCTGTTTAGCACAAAAACAGTTGGCTAAGCCTCAATCCATCCCTCTGCTCCTCCACCCCTTGACACAGCTTACAGCAAAAGACTTTGCTTTTCTTTTCATATGGATTTTAACAGTAATTCAAGCCCATTGATCCAGGACTCTGAGTCAGTGTATTACAATGCAAGATTATTCAGCTCTCTCACAGTTGGTTTGTTTAATTTCATTTTATTCCATAGCAAAATAGGATTGGAGGGGGGTGGGGTTAGAGGAAAAATTGGCAACGCATTGCCTAAATGCTCAGGAAAACAGAAGAATGTTACTCAAAGGAAAGTGTAACAAACTTTCACCTGGCACAGGCTGCCATACCTCAGTTACACATATATATATATATATATTATAGCTATATCCCTCTCCAGACCTCATCTCTGCTCCCAACTTCCATCTCTGTTCCTCTGAAGGATTTGAGAGGGTGGGTGGACAAAGAGGAGAATAAATGAGCCTTAATGACACCTGAGCAAAGCTTGTCAGGGAACAGAGTGAAATGGTAGAGTTGATAACATCTTCTAGCTGGGGTTAAGACTTCAAATCTCATTACACTCACCATTTACACCACATAACCTTCCTTTCTATGCTTGAAAGAAAACTGCTCATTTGCTTTACAAGCTAACAGATCCATTTATAATTTAAAAGAGTTTGTAACCACAGCTGTTTTGTTGGGTTTGTTTTTCTTTTTTTCTTTTTTTTTTCATTGGCTGGTTTAACTTTACTCTGTTTGTTTTCCTTAAGCTTCAGTAATGCCAGCATTTCCAATCCCATTTGTAGGGGAGAGGTTTCCATTTAAAGAGTAAGATCATTAACAACATAAGGTGGTTGAAAGAGGGGGTATAATTGGTTTCACTGGCCAAGAGGGAAGATCAGCCTTGAAGAGAGACAACGCCTAATTAAAAAGGTTTGCACTGCTTTATTTTTAATAACGCCCTCCCCTCCACTACCAACATTTTTATAGAACTCATCCCAGCAGCTTCTGTGGTCTGGCTTAGCCACATGTATTCTGCAGACACCCAGGCATCAGAGCCCTTCATGGACGGACAGAAGGAAGACTCTGATCAGGCACTAAACAATGGGAAAAGAAATAAATCCATAGTCTGTATTTAATTAAAAAAAAATAAATTAACAAGCCTAGACAGAGCCACAAATCCAAACAGTTATTTTTGTTCATGTTAAATATTTGACTCCTGGTCTGTATTCTCATCCTCCACACGTGACCCCAGCAGAACTGCTGCCAGCCTGCACCCATCCAGCATGTACCTCTGCAAAACTGGGAAACACTCCACCTGGAGCACTGATCCTTATGGCCTGGGCACTTTTTTGGTCCTGGGGCCTCTTGCACCTCATTTCCCAGCAAGGTGTGGAATGGCACACTGTCACAGGCAGGAGAGCTCCCACGCCCACCTGGGCACTCCTGCCAGACCCAAAAGCTGCCAGAGGGGCCTGTGAGGTTCAACAGGACCAGTGAGAAGGACAGACTGCCACCTCACATCACAGGCAGGACTGGTGCAGTCCCCAGGCATGGGGGAGCTACCCTACATCACCTCCCCAGTGCCCTGCTCTGCCCAACCAAGGGCAGCTTCACTGCAACCACAAAAATGGGAGAGTGAAAAGGATATTGCTGATCTCGAGCATGTGTGGGGGTCTGGGCTGCTCTGAATAATTAAAGTCAGGCTTCTTTGATCTCTCTCCTGATCTAGAGTGGCTACCACTGCCTTGCACATGAATCAGACAGGCTTCCCAGGCAGCTGCTATACAATAGGAGCTGAATGGGAAATGCTGAAAGACAATTTAAAGAGACTCCTTAATCAACCTGGACTTCAAACCTTGACCTCTCCTCTCTACACATGACACAGCTGAAGGATGCTCCCTGTTATCAAAGGAGACACAGGGAAAGAAAGACTGTGGGAGAGCTGGGGAAGCTCTTGGTCACTGCCAATCCAGAGAAGGGGCAAAACAAGCCCCATGGTGGGACCCATCCCCAAGCCCCCCAGGAGCCCCTGAACTCCCCCTTCAGGGGGGGATGCAAATGGCAGACTGATACCATCTACTCATCACTCCATGAGAATGATGGCATGAGTTTTACACAGCAAATCAATCATGGGGACATGGGGATGTGGCTGCTGCTGCCCCAGTGGCTTTGGCAGCACTCACAAGGGCAGCTTGCAGCAGGTGGGATGTGAGGAGCAGCCCAGTGCCATCCCCAATAGACTCAGGCTATCCTGGAAATCTGCAGCCATCCTCCATAACAACCTCTCCCCAAAAAAAATGCTTCCCAGGGAAGCCTCAGAGCACTTAGCAGGCACAGACACAAATCTTCACACCACAGTCCATGCACATTTCACTGCACCAAAACAGGTGTCTGCATTTCCACAGCACCAACTCTCCTCCTAAACACAACTGGTAACTTCAAATGCACTTTTCATACCAAGCCACCAAAATTACTAAATAATATATGCTAATGAGCATATATTTGGTTACAGCTTGGCAAACTCAGCTTGAAGATTAATTGTATACTGACCCAGCCTTTTAGGGAGAAGGAAGGGCAGGTGTGGGCAAGGTTCCTGGGCTACCAAGCTGCATCCAGCAGCAGCAGCCTGAGGCTTAGAACAGAGGCTTCGGCACAAAATGAGCAGCACCATGTCCTGTATCTTTTTGTATTTTCTACAAAAAATGGGTAGAAACCATGCCAGGCAGTGCTAAAGAGGAGATTCTGAGCATCCAAGGGAGGCACAGGGGCTGCTAAGGCCAGCCTGCAGAGCTGCAGGGACATACCTGAATGACAGACACCTGTAATGGAACTGGGACAGCACAGGAAAGCAGGTGATCTGTCAGTGTAACACAAGGGGGATAAGCAACAGAAGCACAAAAATAATGTAATGCCTCTGAAGATATTTAGGTGAGAAAGTGCTGGATGCCTTTTCCCTAGCAGCTGGGGGGCTCTGGGAGTGGTGGGCTCAGGATGGAGCTGGGTGACTGTGTGTTAGGGACTGGGTGGAGTGTGATATCTGTCAGTATAAAGGGATGAGGGCCATGGGAACACCAGTCACCCCAACAGTGCCTGGTATTCAGCTACTCACTGTGCCTGCAGCATCTCAGTACCCACTTCCAAGCACAGGACAGGCCTGGAAGACCATGCAAATCTGTGGCACTCCTTTCCTTGCTTCCCAGCCATTTGGGAGAGAGTTTAAACTGCTGTGATTATTTTAAGCTGCTATTTCTATACAAGCAATGGGAAGTGGCAGAAGAAGCCATTCTCCTGGAGCAGAGCTGTATCACATATGCCTTCTGCAATTAGCCTTTGCTCCCACTCCACCCTCTGAGTCTGGGATGCAGCTCACTTTAAACTCAGCTCAGGTTCACCCAGCACAGCTGGCAGCTGATCACAGCCCGTGTGAAACATTTTGTCCATGCCAGAAGCGTAGTCTGGCATGCAACTGGTCTCTTGTAACCCACCCAGCACAGCACTTGTGTTCAACAGCAAGTTGGAGGTGTCCTCTTTCCACCTGGATTTGTGTGGCATGCACAGCTCTGACCATCACACCTCTGCTGCTTATGTTTTGTTTTCTAACAGGTAAGGTCCTGGGAGGCCAATTAGGAGCACATAAATACATGTACTCAATTTCCATGTCCATAATTACCTGGAGGCCACTTAGCCTCTTGCCAGCCAAAGACAAAACACACACTGGCAAGTGATGCAACTCACTGCATGACAAATGCTGCAGGGCAGCCTTGCCCAGCAAACCCCTTCTGGAAATCCCCATTCTGGGGTAGGGCCACACTGCAACGCTCTCCTGGAAAAAATCCCCCTCCAGAGAGACACAGCAGCCCCACAGCCTGTCCCTCTGGGAACTCCTGACAGGCACAGCCCCTCTGTTGAGCAGGGACCTTACTGAAGCCTGTCAGCTGGGCAGTCAGATACCATTTTGCTGCAGAAGGGATGCAGAGCTGTGCTGCCAGGCCTTCAGCAGCCACACACAGTGCCACACTGCTCTGCCAAGCAATGCCCTCCCGTCTCTGCACACCCCTCCCTGACACGGCTGATCGGATGTAGACTCTCTGTGCCAACATCTCCTCTTGGCTCTGACACCAGGGCTTTTAAAAGGGTCTGCTTAGCCCTGCTTTGCTGTAAAAGACAAAAAAATACCCATTTTAAACCTCCCACTTCTGTTTTTTTAACAAGCAGCAGCTCCAAATGCCATGGGGCCAGGCAGCATGCTTTGTAACACAACTCTCCCCTGGCTCTGTGGCACTCCTCACCCCACAGAGGGGTCTGTTTCACCAAAACTTCCTCCAAAGATTAAACACAACAACAAAAACCAAAGTCCAAATGGCCAAATCCCATCTGCCACAGAGTCTGAAAGGAATGGGCTAAGGTGGGGTGTAGCAGCAGCCCACTTGTGAGAGGGTAGGAATGAGCCCAGACACAGACTCCTTGTCTATCCCAGCATGAAAAGGGCCCTGGTTTATTCCTCTCCACAGCTCAGCCATGCTGACCCCAACCATTCCCTGCCTCTGGCTGCAGCAGCTCCTGCTGTGGGTTTCCCCTGCAGCCTCTGACTGCTGCTTATTCCCTGCTGAGCTCTGACTGCAGGGATCAGTTTGCAGGCTCTGAGTGCAGCTTTTACCCAGCCAGACTGTGACTGCAGCTTCCAACAACAGCTCTGGCTGCACACCCAGTGACCTCACTGCAGGGATTCTCTCTCCCCAGGATCCTGCTTCATAGTTCCACCTCCATGATGATCCCTCCCTGACAAGCTCACCCTCTCCCTTTGATCACACTTCTCTTTATTGGCTACAGCTGTTACTCATCAGGGTTGAGGCTGTATTGGGTAATTAACACAGCTGTTACTGATGGGGCAGAGTCACCTGTATTCCCTTCTCCTACAGCAGAGCTGGCAGGGCTCTCACCAAGCACTGTGCCAGGTGTGCTGACAGAGGAGTGATGGGACCTTACAATAAATGTAACATTCACCCTGAAACATCCACCCTGTTAAGTGTCAGACTCGTGCCCTGCAAGTGTGGCTGAGGTGCTACACAAGCAATGCTGAGGTAAATGAAAAAAAAAAAAACAAACCATAAAGCAGTGGTAGATAATTTTTGAATACTGTTGATTGTGGTTAAAAATGAGTTTCATAATCACTTGGGAGAATTATGGCAGGGAATAGCACAGAACTTTGATCATGTCTTTAAAAATAAATAATCTGAATTGATTAAATAAAATCCAGGCACGAGAAGACAATTTAGTGACTGTGAATTGCTAAAAGCCAGGGGATTAGTCAAAGATAACTCTCATCTACCAAATGTGTTTAACAGAAGTACTTGCAGAAGACTGTTACATGATACACTAATTGTGTATTTTATTCTGAAAATTGAATATGAAGATATTATTAAGAAATAAGTACAGCCCACAATAGGAACTGTCAGCTCTGCCAAGCAAAACTAAAATAGGTTCCCCCTTCTGTTCTTCAAACAGTTGTTTGCAATATGAACCAGTGAACAATCTGAGATTTTCTCAAGGTTTTATTTTCTGAAGTCCAAAGCAGGGAAGTAAATCTCAGCTCTGGCCAGGACGAGACTCAAGACACGCAGCCGCTCTAGCAGCTTATCTGGTTTCATGGAGCAAATCCTGCTGCAAAAGCCTGGCCTGTGCAATTAGGTGAAGCATGCTGGTGGGTTGGGAGGCTGTGGGAGATGGACCCCACCCCTTGCCACCGTCACTGCTGGCTGGCTGGGTGAGCCTGGACACACCACAGGGGCAAGGGAGCTCCCAGGGACTGCTTGCCACCCAATTATTTGTCCTGCTCAGCTCAAAAACACTCTTGGCAGCACCTGTGTGCCAGTGGAGAGCCTGCCTTGGCTGTGAGAGGGAGCTGGGACTGCAGCAGCCACGGGCTGCATTAACCTCAGCCTCGTTTCATTGCCAAAGCTGGCAGAGGTAGGACTTCAAAAACAGAATAACCCCCTGCACATTTTCTGTGAGTAGGCTGAGCCTCACAAGAAGGACAAAACAAGCCAGCTATCAGCCCACAGATGTCAGATATAGCTTTCCTTACCCAATACTCAGGCTTAGATACAATTTTTTCCTGCTACTAAGTGCTCCTTTCCTCTGCCACAACTCCACCGTGGCCACAGCACAGGGAAGCAGCAGGAACAGAGCTGGCAGAGCTGCAGGGCAGCACATGCAGAACACAAGTTCATACTGCAGTTGCTCACAGGAAAGCAATACCAAGACTATAATAACACAACCAGGAACCAAAATAAAATATATTAAAGTAACACAGACAGTATGTACTCCTGCTCTGCTCACATATAGGAACAGCAGGAAAAGAAACAGCTGGCACGTGCAATCCCTTCCTACAGAAATCAAGCTCCTCATGAACTGCAGGCCTGGAAGTTTAAGTGGCTGAGCACTTCATTCAAGTGACAGACAGCCCCTTTTAGTCTTCATCAGCAGAGAGCTAACTCATAGACATAAAGCAAATCTACTTAGGGAATAAATGTCTAAATAAATATGAGAGATGGGATGCTGATCTTTTAATGTTCCTCTGTAGGGTAAATAAAATTATGGGTTTTTTTCACTTCAATTCATTTATGCTATTTGTTTATTACTGCATGATGAACAGGCTCAGCATGCCTGCAGCTTACCGGCTCTTCCCTCTGTCCTGGAGCAAGCAGTTGCCCCAACTAAGCTCAGCCCTACAGAGAGGGCAGGTGGGCACACAGAGCCATGGTCATCACCAGCTGGGGACACAGCTAACCCAGGGCTGCACCAGAGTCTGCCTGAAGCGTTTTTGGTGGAGCAGGAGGGCAATCACTGCAACAGAGACTGAAACACCGGAGCAGGCTGAAGGAGCGTGATGCTGCATGGCGAGTTCACCCTATTTAAGTCTGAGAGAGACAAACAGCCTTTCTCTCAGTTATGTCCCATCTGCCACCTTCATTTGGCCATTAAAACCATTTTTAATATGATAAAAGGAGTAATACTGCCTGACTAATGAATGTCGAATTATCGGCGTAAATGTGCCAACATTTATTTATTTATTTGCCTCACCGAGAACATGTTCTCTTCTGTTTGGTTTTCTACTTTAATGACTACAATTCATCATACTAACTAGGCCTTCCAGTTTGCTGAGTTTTGTTTCGAGTTCTGCTTTTTTGCTGAGACATCTGTGAGGGAGCAGATGCAGGTAAGAGAAGTAATAAAACTAATAAAAAAGCAATAGTAGCTGTCACCAAAAAGCAGGTGACCAAACCACCTTCATTTACCCAACAGGGCTTTTCCTTCTTGTTCTCATTTGATGATTTTACTGCCTTCTCTCCACCAATATTTTGCACTGCTTATGGCAGCCCTCTGCTAATTCCTAATTTCCAAGTGATTTGCTTTCCCCTCCTCCCAGCAGGCAGCGTGAGGATGAAGGAAAGCCGAAGCGGAAGGACTGTCTGCCTTGAATTCCAGCCATGCACCATGGACCAGGCAGGGGCTTCAGGAGGAATCTGAGACTGCAGAGATGCCCCAATCAGAGCAGGGATCCTGCCCTCACTGGAGGAGGATCTGCCACCTGTCCAAGGCGTCGGGAACGCTGGTCCAGCTGCACTAAGGCTGTATCTATTTCAGAGCAAAGGCATATGTGTTTTCCCCACCTGTCACAACTGTGAAATGTATGGATAGCGTTTACTTCCGAGGCATTCGTCACCCAAATTAACAGGCAATCTGTTAGTCTGAGTGCAATTAGCACCCCAAACTTTACTCCAGACACGTCTGGAAGCTGAGTTTGCTCGCAGATCTTTCACAGCCTGGCGCACACTTGGAGTAAATATACGCCAATGCATGGAGTGGCAAGGCTGTGAAATCCCCAACAAATTCGTTGTGAAGCCAAGCTCAGCACGCTGCTGGAGGCTTGGCTTTGCCTTTGCTGGAAGCTGTGGTGGAAAGTTCACAGTTTTACAGACTGAAATTGAGCACTCAGCTCACCCGAGACGCAGCAAGGGAAGGAGGGAGTGTGACCCAGCCAGCTGGGGCTGCCTCCCACCGCCCCTTCCTGCTGCCGGATTTAAACTGCGCCGCTCCTGCCGCCTGAACGTGCCACTGGCACAGACACACGCAGCCTGGAACGTGACATCAGCCTTCTTCAGAGGTGCAGGAGAGCCATATGAGCAGTGCAAACCCTGATCTGTGTCATGGGGAGCACAATTGCAGCACAGACTGCAGCGACGCGGTGCCTGGCCATTTCTACCCTCACACCTACCTTCCATATTACAGCCACATCATCTGCAGCATCCTCAGATGGTCACCTGGATCACTCCTTCAGTGAGAGATTTCTTTAATCACAAAGAATGTGAAATGCCAAATAACAATGGGCTTAGGTTCTTTGAACTCAATGCTCGCCTTTCTCTCTTGTGGTTGCCAGCATGGCAACAGGGTATCTGCAAAGCACACTGAAATGTTCCTTCACAAACCCAAAATCTGAGGTAAAGAGGAGCGAGGAAATGCACAACCCAAGCTCCCCCAAAGCAGTGCAACCTTCATCTATCACAGACTTCCCCTGGATGCTGGAGATTGTTAGGCTTATAGCTCCAGTCTCATATCCAAAGAAGGTTTCATGTTCATTCAGCAATCACTTTTTTTCTTTTTCTTAAATGCTCCACAAACATTGTCCCAGAGTTCTTCCCTTGCTCAGTCTATAAATCAGTCCATAATTAGCATTTTATTAGGATTAGCTTCTCCAGTCCTCCAGTGCTTCCCTGCATGATTCTCTGACCTTCCTAAGGCCCACCTAACCTGCCCTGTACCTGCTGGCAACACAAACTGAGAGACCTGAGAGGTGCCACTCTCCAGTGTCCCAGCTCTCTCCCCACATCCTGGATAAATCTCAATGACTCACACTCAGAGCACCTGTCACAGCAATGACACTGCTCTTGTTCTCTGGCATTTCATCATCCTCTTCCATCACAGTGGAGCTGCTGGGAGAGATGCCTGGCCTTTTCCAGCCCAGCACCCATCGCCACTCCCCCAAACGCAGAGGGAAGGAGAAGAGGGAAGGAGAGGGAAGGAGAGGGAAGGATAAGAGCAGCCTGCTTACCCTCAGGAAGGAGAGGTCTCTGTTGTGCTCGATGCTGGTGATCTCCAGGTTGCCCATCACTACCTCACAGTTCTCATAGTACTTGCGCAGGGCCCGGTACTGCTGCTCCAGGTCAGAGAGGGAGCTCAGCTTGTTCTCCGTGCCAGCACACACTGCAAACAAACACAGCACAGCCAGTCAGGCCAGTGAGGAAGAGGGGCACAGGGGCACAGAAGGAAATAAAGTCTGTGCACAGTGATGCAGGGAGTTGCAACAAAAATCTGCAATGATTTACAGGACTGGGTCACGCAAGTCATGCTTGAATACCAGCAGCAGAGACAGGAAAGTAGGAACACAGCCTGTGATCATCTCAGCAATTTAAACACCTCTCATCCAGTGGGCTCAAGTGCTGGTATCTACCACCAAATGCAGAAAGGCTGAAAAGGCAGAAGTGCAGGAAAGAGGCCAAGCAGGTTGACCCCAGCACCCAAAGGGTCAAACCCAAGTCTCAGCAAACTCCTACCAATTCCACCAGCGACAGAATCAGACACTGGGCAGAGGCACTCCCATCATGGGCTGGAGAGACCTGTGCCTCCAAGCTGACCTGGATAATTCAACATTTTCACTATTCTGAATAGTATTTTGGACAAGCCAAGAGCAACCTGAGCAACATTGTTTTCCCTATCACTGTCCTTAAGACCCCACTCTTCCCAGCTTTATGCAGTTAAATAGGATAAAAACAACAGCAAACACCACACTGTCTTTCCACAAGTCCCCAGGCTGAATGCACAGCAAAGATATGTCAGGAAACACCATCTTAATACAGTTTTCAAAGGACACCCTTTAGTATTACACCACTCTGTTCTACATTTTGAAGTCCAGCTAAAACCACCACAGAATCCCAGCTCAGCTCAATACATCAGCCTGTTGTCATCATGCAACGACAAAAAAATCCCAACCAAACAAAAAAAACCCCAACCAACCAACAACAACAACAACAACAACAACAACAAAAAAAAAAAAAAAAAAAAAAAAA
>VZUI01044982.1:0-34692 GCA_013401135.1 Cettia cetti
CTACAGGGCAGGCTTTGGCCTGCTTAGGGGCCTGGTGAGAGAGTCCCTTGAGAAACAGTCCTTAAAGGCAGAAGAGTACACAAAATCTGGACATTCTTCAAGAAGGAAATCTTATAGAGGCAGTAACAAGCCATCACCATGTGCTGAAAGATAGGTTGACAGGAAAGAAGAGCAGCCTGGCTGAACAGAGGGTTTTGGCTGGAACTCAGGAGAAAAGGGAGAGTTTGTGCCCTTTGGAAGAAGGGACAGACAAGCCAGGATGATGGCAAATATATAATAAATTTATGCAGGGAGAAAATTTGAAGGGTAAAAGCCCAGTTAGAACATTATGTGTTTATTGTTATAAAAGACAAAAGAAATTGTTTCTATACATACATTATTACAAAAGGTGACTACCTTTTGGTAGGTACTATAGATCAGCTTTCACAATTACACAAGCCTAATAATGTTGAAAAATTTGTACTTGCACTAAACAAGGACATGTGGCATACTCCTTGTCTCAGTAGTCCTGACTTTATGGGAAATAAACATGATTATGTCAGGAAGGTGGGGTCTTGAGGGTTACAAGAGCACCAGTTCTTTCAACCATCCCTCAAGCATAGTAAATCAGAGATGAAAAAAGAAAATGTATAAACCGCATATACTGCATCCTAAATCCTGCACCTGTGTGCTCAACTCTGTCTTGTAATCACTAATAGTTAGTAATTTATCAGAATCCTGTGAGCATGATTTTCACATGGGTTTTGCACATTACAATATTACCTTGAGATCTGAACTTCTTAGCTCCCTTAGAAGTCTAGTTCTCTCAATGACTCTTTTCACATTCTATCACCTACATGAAAGTTCCTTCTGTAGAACCTTTCTCCTTGAAATATTTTGAATTTATGTTCAGCGACAAAATTTTTTTATAGATCTCTCCTTCTTTGTTCTTAGTGGCAGGTAGAGAAGCCAAGAACAAAAATATTATCTTGTTTCATGTATTTTTGGAACCATTTTAGAAAATTCACATTCCACAGAGATGGGAGCATATTGGAACATTCTGGAAAAAAAGTTTTTTGTCAATAAAAGATCTTATTTTTAAGCTTCCCTCCAAAAAGGCAAGAAACTCATTACTTTTAAGGACATAATAGGGAAAATTCATTAAGTTTTCCTAAAGTTTATACTCTGTAGGAAATAGATTACTAAACCGCACCCAAATCACCACTTACAAGCATAAAGCACACAAAGACAAAAAAAATGGTGGATACAAGGGAGAGCAACTGTTCACCCAGTCAAAGTCCAAGACATAACAAATTAGGAGCATTTTCCAAAAGGCAACTGTACACCTTCTAAGAAATTGCTGAAGTGATGCACCTGCAGCAGTTATAAGACACTTTTCCTTTCTTTCTAAAAACCGTTAGATTCACCCTTTCCTCTAACTGGGCTCCGAGGACTTCTGTGCTTCTGTAATATTTTGTTTTTCAAAAGAACACTAGCTCCTGCTATCCATAGGGATACTTTGAAAAGCAAGATGACTTACACAAACAAGACACAGCAGGAATACATAGGCAGTGCTCTAAATATATTTCACTGAGTGTAGAAGTAATGAACTTCATGCAAGTTTAGGAAATATTCAAATAAAAAAGGTTAAGAAAGAAAAAAAATAACCAATAAAATAACCAAAAAAATAACCAATAAAAATGTCCATTAAAATCTATACAGATTTTTAAGTATGTTATGTATGAGCATTTTGTTTCTATAGACTCAACTGATATAGCTGCTAGAATTAGATCAACAGGGGTTTTTCAGATTATTCTACCTGACAAAAATTTTCTTTAAACATACTGTATTGAACAATTATTTGCACTTGAGACATTAGCTGTTATTTGATTATTTTATTGTTCAAACTTAAGCAACATCAAAGAAAACTAATTTTTTTTTTAATGGACTATTAGTTTTGCGCATATTTTAAAATGATAACTAAGCCTTTTCCCTCTGACTTGACCTTAGTAAATTTTAAAAATGTACATCTTGTGACATTTGTATTCACTATATTTATTCTAAAGTTTTGTTTTAATGAGACCAGGACATTATCTATTAATTGTCAAAGAGTATATTAACTTAGTTAGCAATCTCACCTTTGATAGATGTTCTTAGAAATCAAATTCCCTGCTTGCTAAGTTATACTCTGTAGCTCATATTATGAAAAATCCCATGATTTTCAGATTTACAGCTGACTATTACATTTGTATGCAGGGAACTTTCTTTTGATCACTTTTTTTAAAAAAACTTATAAATTTCACAAGATGAGCTGTGGAGTTGCTGCTAAAAACCAATCCCTCCTCATTAAATTTAATCTAAAAAAAATTAAATAAGGCTGAACTCTAACATACATAATTCTGGCAATAATTCATCAAGGCTGAATTCTTAAAATAAGTATCTTCTTTTATACTACTGCTTATAGTAAAAATAAAGTTTAAAGAGCAGAGGTAGATTTTCAGAATTAAGCATTTCAGAAAATGTTTTCTGAATTCTAACTTCCCCAAGTGTTCTATCAATTGTTTCTTTAACATTCACAAACAACTTGGTTTCACCTGGCTAACAAAAAAACAGTGGTCTCAGTTTCAAAATCAGTATCTTACGCAGGTAAGACCCTTAGTTTGTGTCTGAAGCATTTTGAAACATTATATTCAAAATCTGTGTTATTTCACCAGTCTGTGCCCACAATGCTCTGTCTCATATTTTGGTGCCTAATTCTCAGAATTTCTAAACTGGGACTGAACACCCAACTTTACTGCCCTGTGTGGAGAGCACACAGACCAGCAGAGAGCCAACTGCACACACAGCTAACATGAGCAACCAACAAAAGCGTTAGGGAATAAACCTTACATTTTCTATGGTGACTCTGGGGAACACATCTGAAACTCTCCCCAGACTGTACTCATAAATCTTTTGAATAGTGTGAGCAACAGTCAATTGCCTTCTTCTTTTAGTTTTCAGATGGGGAAAGAAGAGGAAGTTAGAAAAGGAAGCCCAGTCCATTCTTCCCTTTCTGAACCTCCAAATTTTAGTGCTGCATGCACTGGTTTCAGTGTTGCATTCCTTGATATTATTTTTGGTTTTGGTTTTGTGGGTGTTATTTTTGTTTGCTTGTTTGTTTGATTGTGAATGTGTGTATGTGTGTTTGCATACTCCATAGATAACTTGACAAAAGCCCTGGTTAGGGTTCTGTAAAAAACCTGGAGTTTAATTTAATTTTATAATTCTTTCATATTTGAAATTCAGTCAACTTGAAAACCCTGAACTCAGAAATACTGTGCTATGAGTGAGAAATTAGAATTTTTTAAAAAATGGCAAGATAAAGGAATGAGGAAGAGATGGGATAAAATAATGTTGGGAATGATAATATTAAGATGGATCAAAAGAGAAGGATAAAGGTGAAAGTGTGAAGAAGAATGAAAGAGAAAATATTACTAGAAAAGCTCACTTTGAGGAAGTTGCAGCTAAACTATCAGAAATGCCTGTTCTTTTACTTCTGTTTAGAACTTAAAATGTACTGATAACTTCTTTCATTTATTTTTCGAAAATGTTCGTACTCCTATATTTTTATTTTATATTAGGATTTCTTCACAAGGAATAACTGCAGTGAAAAAAATAAAGATTTTTTTTGAGCATCATGACTGTGTTAGAGGTAAGTTATAGTCTTACTTCTGTTCTGTTTGGCCACAAATAAACAGTCATTTATCTTGTCATTGATATTCATGAAAGCTTGGTATGGGTTCATATAATCATCTTGATCTCAAGCATACCTACCAGGTATTAGTGATATAACTGAAGTTTTAAAACATTGAGGGCATCCTACAGGAAAGTTCCAGGACTTTTTACAAGGACACATAGCAACAGAAGAAGGGAGAACGATTTTAAACTGAAAGAGGCTAGTGTTAGATTGGATATCACAAAAAAAATTTTACTCTGAGTGATGAGGCACTGGAACAGGTGCTCTACCCCTGGACATCTTCAAGTCCAGGCTGGATGGGGTTTTGGGCAACCTGGTCTAGTGAAAGGTGTCCCTGACTGTGGCAGGGGTTTGGAAGTTGGTGTTCTTCAAGGTCCCTTTCATTTCAAACCATTTGATGATTCTATGATTCTGTGATTCTCTTCTATGTGATATTAAGCAGCAGGAAACTAAAAAGAGAAAAAATGTGATGTAGACTTGATGACAAAACACATTAATAAATCTGTGATTCATGCTTGTGAAGAAGATACCATGACTCTTTGCTGCCTTATTCTCTAAATACCATTATGCTAATAAGTGGAACATGTAGCTTATTCCAGAGGGTCTATAATTCATTCATTGGAGTGGTGGCCCTAAAAGTGATGCAGGTGGTTGCTGTGCAGGCGTTGGCTGCTTCCCATGCTGGTGTTTCATGTCTGGTGACAGCATATGTGCCATCCACACTCAGTCTCGCGAGGAAAAGGGAACTCCCATGGTCAGGGGATTATAGGTGAGTGATGGAAATGCTCCCAACTCTCTCCACGACAAGTGTCACTCCTATACAAATGTGCAAATACCAGATACAAGCTCTACAATGAGGGATAAAATACATTCAGCCTTGCTCAGACTTTAAATTGAGACTGAGAGAAAAAAAAATAATATACAACTATTATGTATTTTCTCTTCTACAAATAACTAAAAGAGATATAATTTTTCCACCTCTTACCTCATTATGAAACATTTCAATCTGATTGAAAATTATATTCATGACTATAAATGATTTAGAACATCTTCTATCAATCCTCTTCCCAAAGAATTCTCCAGGAAACAAAGGAAAGAGAACAAGCAAAATTTCTTCTGTGAATCAGTATTCTGAAGGTTAAAAGGTAATTGTGAAACCATTTTTAGATTAAAATTTAGTTACTAATTTCAGCTTTGCAGATTATACCTAAAGAAGTGTTCTGTGTAGAAAAGACAAATCTGATTAATATATTATGAAAGGAAACTGTTTATCTTTTTCAAGCTTCATGGGATTTAGCTACTTTATATTTTCAAAATTTGACTAAAAATCATTAACCATAAACAGATTTTCCTCTGATATTTTTTTAGCTGAAAATTTGTCCTCAGTTTTGTATACAACAGATTATCATAATAATACCTTTTTCCTGTTTTACATCTTTTGTAGCCAACACATTATGCAAAGAAAAATTTTACATTATTTAATCCTTGAATATATAACAGGAACAATTCTAAGTGCAATAAATAAGATGATGCTATGAAATGAATCTTCATATTAATGATTTCAGTGTTATCACTGGGATAATTTGCTCTCACACTGTATGAGATCATAATGATTAGCATTGTCCCTATAATCTGACCTCAGATAATCCTTTTTCTTCTATGAAAGAATTCAGAGCAGGAACTAAAAATACATAATAAATTTGTGAGGTACTAAATATATTTATCCATTTGAAACCACAATTTTAAATTTTTTTATGTTTTCCTATAATCTCTAACAGTCTGATTGCTCAATAGTTTCCATGACTTTTGGAATGCAGTTGAGAAATTGAAGTTTTCTGCAATGACTTTGAAAAAGTTTTAAGAAATTTTGGATAAATTTCTGTTTTCTATGAGTTCTGGTAGAAAATATTTCCTTATATGTTACAGAAAATTCCAGAAGATTTCCAGATCTTTGTAACTATTGAGTGCCTAAAAAGTGACTAATTTTTTTCATATGCTTGAGAAGTTAAAATCTTGACCTAAAACCTCCTACATATTGATTTCTCAGTGATTTTTTTCATTAATTATTTTTACTGTATCCTTTTTTTGTTATCTTGCAAATTCTCCCTCACACTGCAAGGATACAAATATAATTGCTACTAATTGTTTTCTTAAAACAGACAAGGCAAACAATATTTTTCAGTCATTTGTTCCTTTAATTCATGTAAACAATTTGCCAATTTGAAGTATTATTATATAGGATACATTTGATCATATATGCTTTATGTATCTGGAAACAGTGCACACTCTAATACACACTCTAATACAAGTTGCAAATGTCTGCATTTTCCAATTTAAATTTCCCCCAGTTAAAGGCAATGTAGTCTATAAAATAACAATAACAAGATTTCTTAAAAAAAAGAAGCTTGTAAAGTTTTAAAGTTTTAAAGTTTTAAAATTTTCTTTTACATTAATATATTTTTTTTTTGCCTGTGAGAAGAAATACTTTTGTAATTCCTTAGATTTTTTTCTCATTTCTGGTAACTGATTATTCTCTGTGTCTTGAAAGAACCTCCTAAATATTGAACACTGTGGAGCAAATCCTCTTTTGGAATAAAGATATCATGAATAGGGACCCTATGGTGATCTCAAATATAATAAGTTTTACAAAGACAAGACTTATCAGAATGATAGAGTGAAAAAGAAGATAAATTATACACAGTCCATCGCTGTTCTTTTGCCATGAGTGTTTATATTTGCTTGTGACTGTAAAATCCTATCTATGACAGCTAATTGTTGACATTTTGAAGTTTTAGAAAATTCTAACCAGACCTTAATATACAAAGTGGTAGTAAAATTCATGTTTATGTCCACTGTTAGCTTCCAAATTATCCATTAAAGATAAACAAATTTCATAAGTATAAATACTGATTTTCATTTCTTACTGGTTTTGCATTTTTATAGGAAAATTATTTTTCAAGGAATTACCATCTTTTATGATGTACATAAATCAGACAAGACATATATCCATTAATGCTTTAAAATATACACAATTAAGTATATGTATATATAGGTTATACACACACAGAGATGTATTTTTGGTAGGTTGTTCTGTACAGCTGTTGTGACAGTATGTAATGAAAGATGCTGTCGCACAGGCAAAAATTCAGATACTTCACAGAGTATCGGAGTTGTCTTGGTAGTCCTTTCAGATGGGTGGTCTAGTTGTTGCTCCCTGAGAGTTCACATCAGGTTACATCAGTACAGCTTTGAATTTTTCACCTGGTGTGCTCCTCTGAAGTGGCATAAGGCTATTTCCACTCTCAGAGCCATGCATGCCCATGTCATCGTCACACTCATTCAAGTAATGATGTGAGAGCCCATACACATCAACAAAAAGTGCTACAGTTTTTAACTGTAATAACACTGATAAATCATTTTGCAAAACTGTTCATAAAAATGTTTGTTGCATGTGCCCTCTGTTAACAGAAGATGATAGAGGCTTTAATTCATGGCAATAGCGTGACCGTTCAAATGAGAATAGATAGAAATAAAGTTCAATATGTTGGTCAAAAAGGGCTAACTGAATGTCCCAACACAAAGAAACATGAAGTCTTGCACTTTAGTTTGGTAAAATTTTAAAACATTTTGGTAGAAACAAATCTCTTTTAGAGAATATTCTTCTCACAGCTCATCACTGAATAATATAAAATTAGACCATAATCTTTCTTGGGCGGTATTGGCTTCCTGCTGTAGCATAACACATGTGCTCATACAGCTTTTTTCCTGCTCTTTCAACAGAAACTAAATCCCATTATAAATACAAGTTGGAATAGGAGTGAAACTTCCTTATTATTAACCTATTACTACATATCCATTTTTTACCTGAATAATTAACTTAGAGGCAGAAGTCCATCATTATGGCACAGAGCATACAACAGAATTATAATGTTAAAAGATACCTTCAAAATGCATTTAATCCTATTATAATTATCTATAATTACTATTGTAGAGTAGTTCTGATAACACACCATGGATAATTCTTTTAACTACCAGGTACTGGTGGAAAACAAGAAACAAGTAGAGCATTGTATAATTATGTGTGTCAGTAAGTATGTGTGACTTCCAGTACATAATTGTTTGCACAGAACTATTAATGAAACATTTATTTCAGACAAAGCTGTTCTAATAAATGTTAATTTTAATATCAGGAAGCCACAGGTTGAGAGCCATTACAGAAAAAAAAATAAAAATTATTAGGCGTCCTTAAAAGTACAAGCTTAAAATGATTGCAAAGGCCTTGAAAGTACGAAAAAACAGATGAATCCAGAGACCCCAGGCCCTCTCAACAATGATCAATTACTGGTTATTAAAGAAAATCAACCTTGGGAGTTAAGTGTAATTTGTTTAAAGGATAATAGAGAGAAAGAGGGAAACAAATCCAAAATAATAAGTAAATCACACCATACATAGTCTATGTGGGTTTAAAACTGTGTTCTGAACCCATGAAGAAGCAGGTTAAGGTGTAATACACATTACAAAATATAAAAAGAAATCACTCCAAGCAGAGCAAGGAGTAAGAAATTGTCAGGATTAAGCTCTTTTGAGAAATAACTTGGGATGTTAATGACTCGCTCAAGTCCTCTATCTTCCTTTGAACCCAGGGGACTGTAGGAAGGGTGTGCATAAACAAGAAAGAGTAAACTTTACATCAATTTTAATGGTATAGTTAGTGGAACTTAACTCCTATAATTAGAAAATTGGGACTATAGCTTTGTAACATAACTAATAATACTTCTTTGATTCAATTTTTAAAACTTTAATTTCACTAATCATAAATACTTGGCTTTGCATGTAAGGTATTTTTCTTTATCCTATATAAAGTGCACAGGGTGTTTTTTTCTGCTAACTTACCATAGACAACTGGCTGTTAAACCAACATTTGGGGCTATGTCGTTCATAGTTTTCCATTCTTGAAGACAAGAAGCAACAACTCTAGATTGTCCACTGGTTCATTTCTCTAGCATATTCTACATGTTTGGTAGAACCAAACACCACCCTAGCCTATTGTCCTATTCAGTGTTACCGAGAAAAGATAACACCCTTCTTATTTGAAGCAGCAAAATACTCTTTTCCTCTTGATCTTGAATACTGTGGTGGTATGCTGTAAAAAAGTGCTTAATTTGCTTTGCTTCAATGGCAACCCAGTATTTCTTCTCAAGACCATGGTGGAAAGGAAAATAGTTCATTTTATTGAACCTGTATTTAACATATTTAAAAAGTAGCAAAGAATTCCACTAGTTCTAGTTAGGGTATTTAAAGTGACTTTTGTCAGTCTTTAATCAAAACTCAAAATTTCTAGAACAGTGATCATATGCATTGATCTCCTCTAAACTTTTAAAAACTGGTTTACATCTTAGAAATGCACAAGCTGTAATAAGTTTCCCAAAATGTGACAGTTTCTCAGGAAAAGTTTTATCACTGCTGAGGATTATCTTTAGATTGTACTCTTCTTACACATTCCACAATAGCATTTGCATTCTCTGCAGCAGCATAATGTTCCTCATTCATGAGTCCTCTGATACATAGCACCTACCATAAGCTTTTTCTTCAGTATATATTTTTCCTCTTTCTGCACTGTTATAGACAATTTTTCTTGTACCTAATAGTTAGAATTGTAACTTAATCTTTAACTGATTTGCTATCCTTTCTTTCTGGAAATTATTTAAAGCTCTTTATAACATTAAAAATTTAATCAATAATAATGAATTCAAAAGACATTCCTGTGTTGCCTTACTACGTTCTCCCATGAACAATAAATATGACCCCCAAACTTAGCTTTCTACTCCTTTTCTACTGATATTACAGCAGTCTTGTGGCAAAAAATTTGCAGAGAGTTTCACTAATCACCTTGCCTATAAAACTCCAGTCTGGGGTATGTAAATAAAGTGCGTCTTAGATCTAAGCTGAAATAAAGAAAAGCAAATTATCACGTTCACTAATCTCAGTTGTAATTGCAGCTTACTGTAGGTCATAATATTGAAGGTTTAGAATAAACCCCAAGTTCACAATCTGACAAAATACAGGAGCTTTCCAGAGAGAACATGAAGAGGTACATTAGGAAATCTAATCAAGTCATCAGTATGCACTGACTTGGTAAGAAGTCTTTTAAAATCATTAACCAGTGATCTATAATTCATGTCTAAGTTGACATCTACACCCACATTGCTCTGAGGGATTCATAAGTGTAAATCTCTGCATATGGATAGGTGGCAAATATTTTCTCATATCATCTACTTAAAGGGAATGCTGAAAATTGGTAAAGACTATTTGAAATATAATGTTAGGGGTGTTTTTGTATATCAAAATCTGTACCATTCCAAGAACCAAAATCTTTAACTATTTCCTTGAGTCAGTTCTTTCAACTGAATCTTATTACTTCATTCTCTGCTTCTGCTAGAGGTAATGACGACTGTGATGTGATAAGATAATTTGAGTCTGTGGGCACAATATTGATAAGACTATTTTAAGTTCTTTTCAAATTTTAGAATTGAAGACATGCAAGAGGCAGAATTGCTACAACTACTGCACTTCAGAGAACAACATAAAATTATTCCAGATTTGGAGAAATGTGAGATGCTCAAAACCAAAGTACGTGAGTAAAAGAATTAAATTGTCTAAACACAGGCATGTCTGTGATGCTCCAAAATAGCTGAGATAGCATATGTGGCTAGCAGATATGGCACCATATCTACAGGGGATCTGCAGCTGTACACAGGCTGACTGAGTTACCTAAGATTGTAACAAAAGAGATATAACATCTATGTAATAGGCAAGATCCAGCACCTTGATCTTTCCTAACTAGAACTGGAATTTTAAGAGAGTAAACATGTGGATATCTATTTGTTCTTTACTTTGTGATCTGAATTCTCCCATATTAGACCTGGGAGTTGAATTTATTCATGAATTGCAGCCTTAGAATGGATCCAACTGGCATTTTTAGAGCTTTTGTGGATTTCTACCCTGTTCTGCAGCAGGTGAAATATTTTATCTGGTCTGCATGGGATCATACAAAATTCTTCACCTAACCTGATTTTTGTGATTGAAGGAAATTTCTTCTCCAGCATGTTTTGCTACCTGTTTTTTTATTGGTTCATTTAAGACTGACAGTAAGTGAAAAGTCTTGTTCCACTCAGTATTTGGTTTGGATAGTGTGTATATAGGCTGTATGAACCATGAGAAGCGCAAGGTTAATTTAGAACATCACATAGTCCTTTCTGGTCTCACAGTCATTGAAATTCGCCATGGTTTCAGTAGCCCCTACCCTAAACTAAACTGAATACACTTGGTAGTTCAGGAAATTTGTGTTCAGTCACTGTCCAGAGTATCTTGTTGAAGAATTTGGAGGACATCTCTCATGAATGTCTTACTACACACCTTAACAAAGCTTATGGTGGTGAATGGAGGCACATTGCAGTAGTCATAAAAGTCTAGGATCGTTGTGAGATTGATTTAGACACAGGGATTGACCCCTACATGGAATTAATGTCTCCTGCATTCCGTTTATTCAAATACAGCTTGATCTGTGAAAAAGCATGCCAGTCTTGCCTTCTAAAAATCATAATATAATATTTTTTTTTCTTTTTAAAGAGCTCTCTCTGCCTTATCTTAAACGTTGTCATAATTTTCTCTAGACAACTATCACAACAGGTTTACTTGCTGGAATTAAAATATCTGCATTCCTTACTAAAACTAGAGTTGACATTTGCAGCTAAATGATTTTGGATGTCATAGGCAGAGGATAAATAAAGTATTGAAGCATGATTCTGCACCCTACATTAAGAGTTTTGGAAGCAATGTAGTCTTTTAATAAAAGAAATCATAGAACTATGGAATAATTAAGGTTGGAAAATACCTATATGCTGGCTTTAGCCCAACAAAAAATCTGGGAAAGAAGAAGGGAACATTTCAGAGTTAGGGTGTTGGTCTTCCCAAGTCACTGTTATGCATGATGAAGCCCTGCTTCCCTGGGGATTGCTGGACACCTGCCCAGCCATGGAAAGGGGTGGATGAACTCCTTGGGTTATTTCACTTGAAAGTGTGGCTTTTGCTTTACCTATTAAACTTTCCTTGCCTTGATCCATGAGTCTGTCACTTTTACTCTTCAGATTCTCTCCCCATCCCACTGTGAGGAAGTGAGAGAGTGTTTGCGCGGTGCCGAGCTCTGGCTGGGCTTAAACAACGACAACCTCTGATGATCATGGGGTCCAATGCCCCTGCCCGTGCAGGGTCACCTAAAGCCAGCAGGCCGGGATCATTTTGAATAGTCTTTCAGCATCTCGAAGAATTTATATTTTAAAAATTGGCAGATGGGCAAGCTATGACAATGCTGGGTCACTCTCACAGGGAAAAAAGTTTGTCCTGGTGTTCAGAGAGAACGTCTCTTATTTCACTTTAGGCCCATTGCTTCTGGTCTTGTCATTGGTCAGCACTGGAAGAACCTGGCTCCATCTTTCTACAGAACCTCCCTTTAGTTGTATGAAAACAAAATAATTTCTCTTTTTGAAGTTGATATTAAATTTATGGGTACTTTCTGCTTTTTTTTCCAGAGATGTTGTTCAGCAAGACAGATAAAAAAGCCAAATCCCTGTCTTCATAACAGAAATATGCAAAAAAAGATAAAAACCTAAAAATATACAAGGAGAGAGCCATTCCACATATTTTAGACAGTATTTGGCTTTAATTCTATGTTTTAAGCACCAGAGAAAAACACGTTTCTCCAAAAATAAGTGTCTAATTTTCATTCAAATCAAAAGAAAACAAGGCAAGAAGATCAGTTGAACTGCTTTTATTCTGTCTATAATTGGTGCAGCACATGTTCAGGAGCTTTTAGGCATCCATAGGTACTCCTGGTCTTTTGCGTCTAGCTGTCTTCTGAAGAGAGCTACTGAATTACAAGTAGATGCTCCTCCTACCACCTTTTTTTTTTTTTTTTTTTTTTTAATAAGTATCTAATGATTTGAGCCCTCACCAAAATTTTGCCACAGTCTGATGGAATTAAAAGCAAGACAACATAAAAATGCACAGGACAGATATACAGCAGCATGGGACATATTTTTGCCTTTTGCCATGGAGACATTCTGGAGTGAAGGATCCAATGGTCATGAGACTGGGAAGATCTTTTTTCTGTCATATCTGTATCTGACAAAACTAGAGTGCCAGTCTGCTCCCTAAAATATCCATATGCTTTGCACTAAGAGGCTTAACGCCAAAGCGTTAAAAGTGGTATGAAAAATGCATTTTTAATTGTAATTAGATGACACATTCTTTTCTTCAGCATCTAAGAGATATGCAATGAAAGCAGCCATACTTATTCTGAGATGAATTTTCCGTACATGGCTAGATGCATCAGCTCTTAGTTAAATGGCACTTACTTAAACTTATTCCATCAGCTGAAGAGTTTAAATATAATTTTTGTTCCATTAAAAATGTCCAATGCCTACCTATGACAAAAGTAAATATGTTTACAAATCCCCTTCTGAAGATATTTGAAAAATTTTGTTGTTCAACATTTGAATTATATTAAGGGACCTTTGTGGTCATACTTCATATTATCTCTATTTCTGAAATGAAAACAGTATTTAAATGTGTTACTTTGGATTTGAATCATATCTGAAGAGTGAAAAATCTGCAAAAACAAAACTGAAATCCTCCCAGCCTAGTTTTTCTTAATGCAAATATAAATTTACAGGAACATTTTTATAAAATAACACAATGACAGCCAGACCCTTTATAAGAAAACAATCTTCACTGTCCTGTTTTTTTTCCTCTTGGTAAAGAATTATAGATTATAATACAATTAATAGACACCTTCTTAGATCAAATATAAGAAGACAGAGAGGTAGTTCACTTTTCTGAATGACGGACAAGTTTTAGGGAACAGAGTTGTGAGTGCAGCAGTGATAAAATTTAAAAAGCTGGTAGTTTTGATGTTGAGTTGTGAACATTATTCATCGGTAGTAGACGACAGAGTGGGGAGGGAGTTTATGAATTAGATTTATTTCAACAAATAAACCCCACGCTTTTATATTGCATAAGTTGCTAAATTCATTAAAATTCCAGCTCTGAAATGGTAGGCTACAAAAATAATGCTTTAGTCAGTACTATATAGTTTATTTTACTACGTCATTGTATAATATGGTAAATAATTGTTTTGCTTTAAATTTTTACAGGCTAATTTCATTCTTAATTCTCTTCTTACAGCTTCATAAGTAGTTGCATGACCAGGAGCTGAAAACTAGTGAAATGGGAGATACATCAAATCAATGACTTGTGCAACAGGTAAGTTGGACATCCAGTAGTCTAGCAAAAATTTTAAAAAATCCAATAGTCTAGCATGAATTTTGTTCATTTGCTTGGTGTGTATAAAATTCTTAAGGCTTCTAACCAATATGTTTTTATTCTTTTCAGACAGTTTTATATTCAAAGTCTAATAATATTATTTAGAGGACTTTGCCTTGCTTCTTTAAGTCTTTTATATAATACAGTGGTTTAATGTCATCCGTTTCTGAGAATTCCATGTTGCCTCATGCTGATCTCCTCACTATTGTACAAATGTTTATTAATAATTCCTCTTGCTATTCTTGCCCCATATATACTCATTAAAAAGCTGTCTACCTTATTATTGCCTAGAGAGTTTTTTCCTCTTTGTCTAGAGACAGATATTTTGTCAGCAATTTTCGAGTCTTGGGTACTTACTTTATCACCTATTTAAGTCAGATACTTAAAAAAACATGGCATTTATTTGTGCAATAAATAGAATTTTTACATGACACTAGATTTTTCATCTTTTTGATGGTTTTTGGAATTTTGCTACCATATATAACATGTAGCTTTTCATGAATGTGCCAGTAACTCCTTAAAGGTCTTGCTGCAATACAATGGTGATAATCCTGAACTTAATTTCTTTTACCTGTAATTTCAGGTTAGTAGCACTTGTCTGTTTCTGAAATATTTACTGTCCTCTCTTATTAATGATTTTTCTAAATCCTCTGCTGTAGATTTCCCCATGTTACTTTCATTCTGCTCATAAGAAGAACATTTCAATCCTGTTTATATTTCATTGTCTGAACTTGATAACATAATTACCCCTCAGCTTTTCCCAGTTTAATAACTGTGATGATTAAAGCAAAAAAAGAAATTGAGGATTAGTACTTATTCCTTTTGAAAATGTTCTCTTTCATGTAAAGCACACTGGTTGTCTTAGTAGAGTTAATTGCCTGCATGTCTGAACCTCACAGTACTTATTCTCCAGTTTTGGGGGGATTTGAGAGAAGAAGTAGCATTTCCCTCTCCTGATAGTGAACATGGTCTCGTTTTATTTCAACAGTTTTAAAAAAAAAAAGTGATTTTAATTGAGAAAGATTTTTGAAGTGCAGTCAATATAATTGTTATTGTTTTACCAAGGAAGGGAGTTATTTTTTTATATATAGATATATCACATTGTTCTCAATTCCTTTCCTTCTGTCTCCATACCTGTCAGTACTTTGGAAAATATTATATCCATGGGACTAAGAGATGTCTTCTATTTCATATTGCAATTAGGAAATATGAATCAGGAAATCATATCTTAACAGTTGCTACAAAGAAAGAATTTAAAAAATCAAGAAGTTAAGACTTCCAGGTCAAAATCTCTAGAAATTAATAATGAATCAGTGTTTTCTTCAACAACACTTGGTTATTTATTCTTATACAGTAAGAGAAGAAAACAGCTAAATTTTATGTAAAAAAAAAGTTTTAGCAAAATACATACAAAGAGCCCTGCATTTGAGTATAGTTTTCATACAGATTTATGACTTGGCAAAAAAAAAAAAAAAAAAAATCAATGACAGATTGCACCCAAAGTAAAAGAAAAGCTATGTGAGCTTATCCAAGAAAATTACAGGTAGAAAATTGATGAAATAGTATTTAGACCTAGGTTAAAAAAAAAAGCTTCCAAGATCAAAAAAATTCCATTAATCTTTGAGGACTGTATAAAAAAAAATTAATCTACTTGTCATGCATGATAGTGACATCCTAGCTTTTGATTCACAACATAAGATATGTCTATTTACTTTCAATGCAATTTTATTTAGAAACTCTGTGTTTTATTTAATTTAAAAAGTAACAATGTAGAATCTATTGCAATAAATTCCCAAAATAACTCTCCGTGTGAAAATCTGTATTAAAAAGAAATCAAACAAACTCTGCTTACCGCATGATCCCCCAAAGGAAATAAAATTAATATGAGCACAAAAAAAAGAGATACTTTTGCATCTTAGCCTTTGCAAAAGAATCTAGCACACTAACTTACGTCTGCATGGATGTCAAACATTGAGTAAATATTACTGTGGATGATATTGTATATCAGCATGTACAAATTTAATACAGAGTGGGATGATTTCCCAAGTGAATAGTCCCTTTTTTCCTCTGTGTTAAACAGTGGCTGTCAAGTCTTAACATCTTTCATTAGTAGAATTTCCTTATTTCACAACAGGAAAATTATATACCTGATACAAACACCAGTTTATTAATTTCTGGTTTTAACTTCTTTGATGGGCACAATATGAACCAAAGATAGCACAAGAAGAGGAAAAGTAAGAAGATGAAAATAAAGAGTATAAATCTGACGTTCTTGCCAATTTCTTTTTTTAGTCCAGAGCAAAGGAGATAACAGTACCATAAGAATTACCCAACAGATTGTGGATCAACTGAGTAAAACAATCCAAAGACAATATTGCTTTATTTCATTGTTACTGAAAAAATAAAAACATTATAAAGTTAAAAATAAATGAGTATCTGCTCTTACCATGGTTTTCTGTATTAATTTTCAAAACTTATCTCTGTTTACAAGATTCCCTAGTACCTGTAGGATGGAATTAATAGCCAGAGAAGCAAAGGACTAGGTTGTCAGTGAAGTTTAACGAAGCTGGAGTAAACTAGAACATGAATACAGGCTACTAATCTGCAAAGGTAAAAAAATATAATTCTGTTTCAGAGCAGCTGAAGTACATAGTTTGAAGAATATCCAGGATGAATTTATTGGTAAAAATCACACATAAATTCATACTGAACCTTAACATTTGAAAGTACAAGGAAGTCACTACTACCAATATCTTTCCATGCCATTATTTGAAGAAAAGTCAAGAAAAAATAAACAAGAGTAGTAAGTGTAAGAAGAATCATTGCAGATGAGACTATAAAATGAAATACAGCAACTTGAGACTTTCTTTAATAGAGGAGAAACTACCAATTTTTTTTAGTGTACTACTTCCCTAATTCAAAAATGAAAGTTAGACAGCATCTCACAATATTGTTTTGTTCTCCACAAGTAAATATTAGTATAATTGAAATCCACTTAATGTTCTAACAATATAATATTGCAAGTTTTGGGTCCTTGCTAAAGATTATGCTCTCAGCTTGTTTAAATGTCTGAGAATCTGATTTCTTCAGGGTGCCATAAACAGCGGGGTTTGTTTCTGGTTTTTGTTGTTGCTTTGGGAAGCATATATCCAGAGCTTTCATTCTTAAATATTTATGAATATGATACTGTTTTTGATGACAAAATTCACAGTGTTATCTGGAACTACAATTTTATGCGGGACAATGTATTAAGTGTTAAATAAAGCAGCAAGCAAGCTATCCATTTACTCCTTCAAAAGGAAAAAATTAGTCCAAGAAGTAAAATCCCTAATAGGTTTGGTTTTTTTTTTCCTTTAATAATCTTTTCCTTCAAGAAAAAAATAAAGGGAATGACCAAATTATACCTGGCATATGAAAAAGTTCATGAAGGACTGTGTCCTTTGGGAGAGATCCCATAGTGGAGTAGGGAAGCAGCATGAGGAAGAAAGCTTAGCAGAGGTGAGGTGTCTGTTGTTAACTGTTTTCAACCCCCATAACTTATCCCCCTAAGCCATTCGTGGAGGGAGGGAGGAGACAGAAAAAATAAGTGTGAAGAAGTGAAAAGTGAAGGGCAACTTTGGGGGAAAATGGGCAGTAGGGGAAAGGTAAAAGCAGAGCAGGATTTTAGTTTTGTCTTTATTTCTTACTATCCTCTGTTTTTATTGAAGTACATGAAATTAATCTTCCCCAGCTTGAGTTTGCTTTGCTCAATCACTAATTGAAGCGTGTCTGGACACATGGAATTTTCCTGTTTATTTTTCCCATCCATCTTGCTGAGGTGAGAGAGCAGATGGATGGGTCTGTTAGCTAGTCAAGGTTAACCCACCACTCCTGCCTCAGTCTCTCCAGCAGTGAACTCTCAAATGTGCTGATCTCCCTAGCACCCAACCCAGGCTTATGACCTCTCCAGTATTTGGCTCCCAGAACTCTTTCTCTGCTCACAGGTGAGTTTGATTTTCTTGTAGTGATTGCCCCAACTGACATACACAACCACGACTTATGTATATTTTACTGAGTATATAAGTAGACACTAAAACTTCTCAATTTCAGAAGATTTATGCAAGGACTTCATGTAGCAAACTCAATTACATGAGACATTTCTCAGCTGACACAAAAAGCATTCTATATTTGTACTTTTTATTTCTGTCAGCTAGTTTACTATGAGTCATTTTAAGCAGAATTATAATCCTCTTTTCTCTCTAAAAAATAAACTTGCTGATAAATTTGGGAAAGTGAAAAAAATGTAAAGCAGCATAACATTGGACAAGAATTAACTTCTTGTAAAATGCAGACATATATTTGTTGAAATGGGAACTCTCTAGTAAAACCAACCACAAGATTTCTTTTCCCTAAATACTTCTACTGTTTTAGGACTTCTCTTAAAATAACTTAAACATTTGTAACATGGAATTACGATAAGCCAGATAATAGTGATTGCTAGATAAAATCTTTTATACGGAAATCAAAGTATTGAACAATGTTACAGAACAAATTTACTAGCTCATAAGACTTTACTAGCATTTGCCTCTTAAAACAGTATACAATGGACTTTAAGTATTTTCCATAACTTATATACCAAATGTAATCAGTATAAAAGAAATATTTAAGTTCTTTATAGACATATTTAAGTATTCTGAATTATCCACAGGAATTCTTGAAGATAACCCTTAAAAAGCTCCCACAAGATCTTGATGTTATCTACAATGCAGTAACAAAGAAAAAAAACTTAATCAGAATTGAAAACTGATATATATGACATATGGTACAAACACAAGTCAGTATTATTCACCATTCATATAGTTATCTAAATATCAGCTTCTTTGAGAATCTCATGTTGGTTTGTACGCATAAAACTTTAATCTAGATTTACTGGCTTGCTATGAAGTGCAATAAATTTTAAAATTTACTCAGTGAATAGAATTTGTTTTATGATCTTATGATTATATGCAGTCCTGAAGAAAATCCAAAGTATTAATCTCAAAGTTCAAACTACAAAGAAAGAAACCAGAAGAAACAGCTTCGGGTTTTTTTATTAATGTAAGTAAATGCAATGGAAGAAGGCTGTGAAATTCACCATAATGAATATATAAAAAAAGGTGGATGTTGCTTAACCATAACTTCAAATGTCACTTAAGCCTAGATCTGTGAGCTTTTGTCATGATTCTCCAAACACTGGTGATTTCTCCTGCAAGCAAGGAAAGTAAAATCATGAAAAAAAATGAGTATTCCCTTATTTCAGTCTAAGTAAAATACATGGAATAATTTTGATTCTCTTTCAGTGCTCTTCTTTTGGGAATAAGCATTATAATAATCAGATTCAAGTTAACGTGAAACAGATTATATCAGAAGCCTTGAAACTCTAGAATAAATCTGGAGACAAAGAAAACCTGGCAGAGAAAATTTTAAGTAAAACATTTAGGCAATTTGTACACACCTTTAAACACCTCTGGTCCACCAATACATATCTGCATTTTCTTGGGTAGTACTGGTATATCTAGAACTACCAAACAAGGGAGCATTTTCAGAACTGTACATTTCAAATCTGTACAGTAAGATTATAAAAGGCCCTTCCCAAAGCTTTTCCTCTAAGATGTCAAAGATATCTTTATAATGCCCTTTTCCTTGCATATCTTACAATATTTTTTAAAATTTTGACAATACAATTGTATGAATGAAAGTCAACCACAGAGGAGGAGTCTGTGGTTCTCCTCTACTTTGTCTTCTAATTTCTGCATACGTGTTTCCAGAGCTGCGATTCTTGCATGTGTTGGACCATGCATGGCATCTACATATGCTGAGAGCTTCTTCACCATATCAAGCAAGATCTCCTCCCTGTCACCCCACTTCATTATTGCCAAAGCAGAAGAGTATTCTTGTGGCCCAAGTCATGCAAGTTTTCACCACATCACAGGTGTACATGGTACCAAGTCTGGGTTCCTAGTGTTTAGGTCATTTGAGAAGTCAACCCCTGCCACTGCCATTTCTCTCAAGCGTTGAATTCCTTGTTCTATGGTCTTCCACTGGGTTTGCTGCATATAGAGATCATCTGCACACAGATATCTTTGTGCCACGCTTCACAGGACCTGTTCCCAGAGACTGTAAGGGTTAGCCTCCCTCATCATCCCTTGGTCAATAGCCAGATCATGTGACAGGGATCCCAAATGCCTCACTTCAGTGCCATCCAGAATTGTAGCCTCACCTGCAGCATCCCAAAGACAGACTAACCAGCTAATCATAGGATTACACTCGATGACCTGATGAAACTTTCTTAGGCCACAAAGGTCCTTCAGGGAAAAGGACTCAAGAGTGGCTTCTGATTTTGGGCCAGGAGCTCACTCTGAGGGTCCTTCATCTGGGTCATGGTCCACTGGTCAATTGATTTTGCACATGTGGTTCTTTCCTGCAGTGACTGCCAGTGTCTTAGGCTCACTGTTTGGTTTATCTGCAACCTGAGTAGCTGAGGTGTTGGCTGCAGCCTGCATGACTGGGGTAGCTGCTGCTTTATCTCCCTGCCTCCTGCCTTTATCTGCTGCCCTACAGTATTTGGCAGCATGCGATAAGCATATGCCAGGGCCCAGCTTATTGCAATGAGCTTTTTCTCCATAGAGTCATCATGGTAGTTCTCTTTCAAGTATCTCCCCACCTCAGCTGGGTTCTGAATTTGTTTATTTGGAAAATTCCAGGCTCAGAAAATTTCTTCAGGGTTTGGCTCATATCCTCCCATTCTCCACACCACTCGGGATTTTCTGTACCTGGGTCTACTTCTGGGTCAGGGGTCTCATCTGCTCCTCTGGAAGCCTCAGCCCTCACTCTACACAAGCTGCAAAACATATAGAGGAAGCTTACTAGATGAAATACCAAGAAGGTGGTATCTTTAACACTCAGTGGACACTGAACATTCTCAAAAAGTGATTAACAGAATCAAGAGAGAAGAGGGAAAGAAAAGGTTGAAGACCCTCATCTCCTGTTCCTCCTCTAACAAACTGGGTGCAATTACTAATAAATCCCCAAAACATGCTGCTGGAACTAGGACACAGGGTAGGACAAAGAAACCAAAAACCAAACATAGTTTATGGCACAAACTCCATACCTCTATAAACTTCCTATAAATCATTATCACCTAGTACAGCACAATACTGATTCTAATCCTTGCCCGTCTACTGTAAAAGCTACATGCTAGAGACGATACTGGAGTTATGTCTGGATAAGAAAATAAACCTAAGGATCAGAAAGGTATTAAAACCTCAAAAAAGCATAGGGAGCAGAAACACAGGAAGCCCTCCAATCCAAGAGACATTATGGATTTGCAGCAACATAGCTACTGAGTCCTTTATCCCCACAAAAAGTACAGCCAAAATGCAATCAGTACAAGGTTTTTTTTCTATTTTCTCATGCCCCACATTGGACACCAATTTAGCTCTTTGTCCTGGTTTAGGGAAAATTTGGGAGAAAACCCCTGAATGGAGTCCCTCTGGGCAGCAAATCCAAGCAGGCCCTCTCCCCAGCCAGTCCAGGAAAAGAAATTCCTTGAAGAAAAGTGGAAAAAACTATTTATTTAACAAACAAACAAACAAACAAACAAAGTACCCACAAGCATAAAGAATGAATAATATGAAACAATAAGACCTTTCATTGTTCTGAAGTGAGATTGTAAATTCAGAAAGTCCTTGCCATGGGTAGCTCTGCTAGCTCAGTCTCTTATCAGTCCCTCTAGAGGTCCAGGCCTTGGTGGGCCACAGGTGCAAGCTACCAGTGTCTCTCTGTGTTTTTCAGTCCAGAGCAGGTTTAAACAGTCCTGAGAGAAGGGAAAAAAGCCAGTCCAGAGAGCTTCTCTGCCTCAGCTAGCAAAAATTAACTAAGAGCTGGTCTACGTGCCACTGCTTGTGCATGCCTCAGACAACCACAGTCCATGAACAGGAATACAGAGGAGTGAACGCTGTTTTCAAAACAAACTCCATACATCTTCTTTCTCCCCCTTCACTCTCAGAACCAGTCTCACAGCAGTGATTCTCTCTTCAGGAGCCTGCTTCATGAGATGCCGCTGGGTGCCCCTCAAAGTTGCTTCACCATGATAATCCTCTCTTTACTAGCTAACCCCCTCTTTTATCTCACTCATCCTTATTGGATATAGCTGTTACTCATCAGGGGCAAGGCTGTATTGGTTAATTAACACAGATGTTACTTGTCAGGAATTACTTAATCTTAAAGGTATATAATTTAGCATACAGCATAAACAGAACAGACAGTTGGAGATACAAGCATCAAAAAGTCACCCCAGGACACAAGATAAAAACTTACCCCTTTAACATTAGATTTAGTCTCTATAATGTTTTTCACACTGCTGGTGTGTTTTTCTTTCTTTTTACACCTTTTAAAAGCCATTAGCGTAATTCTGTGTTACGTGGCATTTTGAGTAGCCTTTTATACCTGTGCAATGAGAATGCAAACTGAATGTACTTTTATTAGGTCCTGATTAATGCATTGTTTGCTCAGCAGTAAACCCCTAGAGAGGGGACAGGACTGTGAATTGTCATGACAATCATCTTTATGAGAAGGGTAGAAGTGGTGAGTGAGTTTATAATGGGATTATCATAATGTCCTTTCTTTTATACATTTTTTTCTCAGAGTCTCAGTTTCAAATGGTTTTAGCTATCTGATTTCCATTAAAGTCAGTTGGAACCATGTGGCTTTAATCCCACATGCCACTAGGCAGTGCAGGTCAAATGATTATGGATAGTATAATTGCATAAGAATTTACAGAATCACAGAATATTCTGAGTTGGAATAGACCCACAAGGACCATCAAGTCCAACCCTTAAGTGAATGGCACTTATATTGCTTCCAGTAGGTTTCTCATCTGTGTTATATGTATAGACTTTGTGTTTAAAATTTGATTTTGCCCTGGTATGAAACAAATTAAAAATAGCAGGTTTGGGAAGCACTTTTATAGAGAGTGTGGATAGTTTTTTTTATTCTGGAAGGCTAATAGCTACAGAACTCTAATAAAGCTATAATAAACAGGTACACTTGAATGTCTGGTGTAATAATTGGGTGATAATAGCAGGATTATGCTATTTTATGAGGTTATGATCCTGTTCCCACAATACAAGGCCAAAGAATGAACACTTTATTCCAATATCAGAACTACATTATTGCCTCATGAAATAGTGCAACATCACACTACTGGTAAGATATGATTAATACTAGTGCTATTGTAGCTTTTTTATACTTTTAAACTGTTTAGGCAGCTTAGCGAAAATCTGATCAGAGCTATATGTACTTTATGGGTGCATAGGGTGAGATGGTAATAAGTTTGATACTGGATAAATACATAAAACAACACAAAACTGCATGAAACAGTTCTGTCAGCTACTAATTTGAAAATACGTTCATACATATAACTTTGAAAGGAAAGTGAAAAACAAGGCTAATAATGTTCTTTTTGTTTGCATACAGCTGTGGGACTATTGACTTACACTACGCCTTTAGTCACTCAGTGAAGTAAAATGCACAAACCAAAAAATGCTGCCTTAGGGTTGATCTGCAAGCTTCTATATTTTGCACTACTCATGTGAATAGTCATAATGAAGTCAATGCAGCTACTCAGATATGTAAATTTATCTGTACATATTAGAAGATTCAGGGTCAGGACTGTAATTCCCTGTTGATCTTACTTTGAACATTTTGGTATTAGAAAATATGAGTAAACCCTTCTCATTACCAAGGTAAAGCAAAATGAACCTATGTGGAAGGCAATTGCTGGCTGTAGATTATCCACTCAAGCTGGGAGGGTTACCCCATGCTAATGGTCCGTGCACAAAGCATGTTACATACACAGAATTATGCCATACCCCTTGATTGTCACCTGTAGGCAGGCTACACTTCATTCTTAGTCCAAGACTTTACTACTTCATTATTTTTAAAATAAAAAAAAATCTTGGTGCTCCTCTCTGTGCTGGAAAATTACTTTGCTATACCAGAAGTGTGCTTGCACCTTCACCAATACTCTTTTGATCAGATTTCTTCTGCTGTCTAGCAATTAACATCTCAGAATTTTCCATTTTCTTCTCTAGCTACTTTTCAAAAAGTGGTGAATACCTAACTGATTGTAGAGGAATGATAAAAATCTATTTCCAGCTTTAGTGAAATATAAGGTTTTTGAACTTAAATAGCTATTTTGTGCATTATGGCATCTGTCCAGTTCATGAAAGATTTCACTACAAAAAGAATTCAGTATAAAAATCATTAAAGGACTGGATACATTTGAGCACTTTTTTCAATATTCAGAACAAGAAGAGAAAAATTATACGATGATCCAACCAACTAACATATACTACTTGTATTATCTGGCACAAAAATGCCTCTGAGAAGAAACTGTGAGTCTCATTTTTTTTTTTCTTTTGAATGATCTGCACTGCTCTCCCAAAATTCTGTTTAGCATTCTTCAGTCTTTTTCCATGACCACTTTACTCAAACTGCACATAGGATATAAATTGCTTAAAGTGGAGTTAAGCTACTGCTGTGGAAACTTAGGTTTTATTCAGCAAAAACAAAATGTTGCAGTTTCTCATGTGTGTTACTGCTGACACAACAGACACTGTCTCTTTTCACCTTCAGCTAGATACTGCAAGATGACAGTGTCATATTTCAGTACTAGTGAAGGCAATAGAATACTTTGCCTTTTACATCACCATCTAACTATTAAATAATTAATCCTACTCGATCCCTGTGGGGTTGACAAGTATTATCCTTCTCTTATAGATGAGACAGTAAACACCAAAACCTAAATTCTATTGATGTCAGCAGAGGGTTATTAAGGATTTGTTAGATCACAAAATTAAAGAGTCTCTAGCTCCTAATTCTGTGGCCAGTCTAATGGCCTAAACTAACTAATAATAAACACATTTTAGTGCCTCCCTTACAGAACCACAGATGATCCCCAAATATACTGCATTCAAAAGGGTATAATTTATCTGCTGCATTTGATCTCCTCCAGGAGGCTATAAGGACATGAACTGCATAAGAGTTTTCCTCTCTTACAGTTATATGTTCCAGTCCCTTCCTTTTTCTGTTGAAGGAAAAAGTGATACAGCTTAAAGCCCATTTATTATTTAGGAAAAGTGAGAAGTTATTTCAATCTCTGTCTGATTAATCCTTTTTAGGATTTATCATTCAATTACTTTTGTGCTATGCAGCGTTTGCCTATGGTAAGATATAATACATACAGTTTGGCTCTTAGTAAATGTGGGAAAACAACAGATTTCTTAGTATTTTAGCATATTATTCAAAAGGCAGCACTGCAAGCCGAATGCCAGCTGCTAAACATCAAGCTGGTGAGACAATATCTGGGAACAACGTGATGTAGATCTGTAGAAATCTGGTTCAACATGTAGCAATTTTAATGTGTTGTCATACTAATAGTACACTGATCAAAAACAAAGTGAAATATCCTACTCTTTATCATGCATTTCCAGAATATTTTTATTACCTTGCTACCTCTAACAAACACTTCTTTCTAGCAAATCTGACTTTGCCAGCAAATTAAAAAAAAAAATTAAAAAAATGATATCCTAAGGCCAGCTGAAACAGAGGGTTTTCATGGAAATTCTTAGCCTCCTGAGTAAACATACAGAAACAGGAAACATACAGAAATTGTTTCTCAGGAGTTGTCTGTGGCCTACAACTTTTGGGGGGATTTCTAATTGGCCAAAGAAAATTCTGAATAATTTTAGAGTAATCAGTTGAAATCCAGCATCCAGCATGGCTTCTGGCTGGAAGATCTCTGGCTGAAAGGTGTTACAACAAGTAATTTGTGGATCTGCATCTCTAAATGTGTATTGTGCATCCAGTTAGCAAAACTGTCTAACATGAAAACAAAACATGAAAGCAAAAACCAACTAACCAACCAGAATACTGGGGATAACTCGGGTTTGGGGTTCTATTTTCTTACAGATATTGATCATTATTGCTGATACCTTAAGTTTACAGGGTAAAAATGTGTGTTTCATCCCACCTCATGCTAGATGTCTGCAGCTAAATATTCGTACTGATCACCTAGGTTCCCTGTAAAATACGGAAAGAAGGAGGGGGAAACAATTTTTAGACCATGAGTCATTTTGTCCTCAGGTGAGTGCCAAAATCAAGTAAAATCAGACTGCCTGGAAGTGCCTATATGTCCCTAATGTCCATGGAGAATATCCATCTTTTTTTACAGGATAAATAGGTAGTTGGAGATATCTAAATGTAACTGAATTTAATTTCCCTCAAGGAGTCTGGGCAGGAAGATGTGATTGGCAGACTACTTTGAACAGTAGAGGGAGTTGCTCTGACGGGGAAAGGAGCTAAGTGCTTCCCTGACATTGAATTTTAGAAAAGGTATTTGGTTCACCCTTTCAAGACTTGTAACTTGACCCATGTTAAAGAAAACATTCCAACAAGATATTTTGGAAGTTAAGAAAATTTATTTCTCCATCTTATAAATATACTAAATGTTGGCATGCCTTTCAGCAGAGTGCTTTCTTCAACCTTTTCTGTTTTACACCCTTATAACAGTTAATCTAACAAATTCTATTACCTTTCCTTGGTTTGCCTTATTTACATAAACACTTGTACTATGGAATCTGCTTTGCCTGATTGTCACACAACCATATTTTATACATGTTCAGAATTATTTCTGAGAATTTTGTAAACTAGCGACTTTGATTTATTGTCCATACAGTATATTACAGGTATGTATATTCTCCTGATAATAAGGGAAGAGTCAGTCCAGTGAAACACCTAAATGTTCTAGTACACAGGGGACCATGTTGAGATTCACAATCAGTCAATTTAGTTTCTGACTTAAAACAAATCAGCTCACCTACCCTATAGGGAAAGGCAGGGGAAAAATAAATTCAGTATAATAAATTCATTTGAGGTATTCAGGCTAAAAATTACCCTTAAAGGTCCCTTCCAACCTAAACTGTTATATGATTTTATGATTCTGTGATAGGTGGAGTTTACATCACCAGTTTTATGCACTGAATTATGCACTGCACTCACAATCTTGGAAAACGGAATTTACTGGAGCACACCCCAGATCCTTCTCTGTCATGCAACCTAATCCACTCTGAAGAATATTAGAAATAATAACAACAACAATAAAGGAGTCACATCAGTTGATCTACTGTGAGACTGGGATCAGGAGCAAGGACTTCAGGGTGGATTGTGATCAGACAGAAGATTAGGTCTCTTCCATTTTTTCAAACACATTTGCTATAACTATGTACTTGAAACTGAGTATTTATTACAGCTCAGAGTCATGATTCAGTTACTGATACTCGAGGTACTACCATGTGTGAACACAACCATAATGACAGCATATGTGAACACAGCTAGTGGCAAACGGAGGACAAAATGAAGTACTTCAGTCACATGCTTTAGTTAAATGCTTTAACCAGCTTGGTTTTCTGTGGGCTTTCTGCAGTAAGCAAGAGACACAGCTAAGTAACTGCAGCTCTATGGATGCACAATAAATTTTTAAGCTGCTGTAACTCTTAAGGCTTCCCATCTAAGGCCTCAGAAACTGAGTTATAAGAGGAATAGTCTTTATTGTGTTGTGAACTGTGAGACAGAATCCTATGTATAAGCTTCCAAAATAGAATATACACCAGAATTTGATTTAAAAATATTACCCTTCTGTCCTGGTTTAGGGCAAATTTGGGAGGAAACCTCCAAAAGGATCCCTCTAGAAAGCAAATTCAACCAGGCCCTCCTCCCACCACTTTGGGAGACAAAAATTTCCTTCAAGAAAAGTGGAAAATAGTTTTTATTTAACCAGCAAAGTACTCACAAACATGAAAAAAACCATGAAAAAATGAATAGTATAAAACGATAAAACGTCTCACTGTTCTGAAGAGATGGCAAGTTTGGGAAGTCCTTGTCATGGAGTGCACCTTATCAGTCCCTCTGGCACTGGAAAATGCCCCATCCCAGCCCCACTGGGCTGCAGGTGGGAGCTCCAAGTGTTTTCCTGGGTTTTCAGTCTAGAGCAGGCTGATCAGTTCCAAGAAAGGAAAAGCCTGGGGAACTTCTCTGCCTCAGCTAGCTAAAAAACTAACTACAAGCAGGAGACAACTACAACTCTCCTGCTGTTTGTGCTTCAGACTACACACACCGTGAGAAAAGGAATTCCAAGGAGTGAAACTCCTGCACACACAAACTGCACGCCACCACTTCCCTGTCCCTTTGCTCTCAGATCTAGTTTCAAAGTTGTAGAACTTATTTCTGTTTCAGGGCTGAACAGATGAATCAGGATACAATTCAGCATCATAAAGTCACCCCAGGACACCTCATGGAAAAAGCAATACAAAGCCATTATTGCTTAATACATATGAAAAAGAGCCCTCTGTCATGGAGAGCATATACACTGAAATTCTACAAACTTGCCTATAAGTTTCATTGCTCTAGCTTTTAGTGGACATTAGGAAATATTTATCATACTCACTGTACTCTATACACAAAAAATTTTTGCACGTTCCTGACCAAATCATGACAGTAATTTTTAAGTAGAAACTTAACACATAGAATATTTCAGGAAAGAAATTAGTATTATGAAGTTAAATTCAAGGAGAAAAAAAGCAAAAGCAGCTTGGACTGAAAAATTGTCAAATGAAGAGACACTAATAGGTAGGAAGGAGGACAGAAGGAACTTTCAGATCTGGTTCATTTTACAGGCACAATACAAAAACTGGTGTTCGAATTACAGTAGTTTGCTGTTCAGTCTACAAATACTGAGGCAATATACTGAAGTCTCATTCTGTTTAATGAAAGTGTAGCAAAAAAGTCAGTTGAGCTCAGGGAGAGATTCAGCTTACTTCAAAGTGAATGCTCCTACACCTGCTGAACTGAACTGTGCTTCAGGCATCCTTCTATTTATTGATCAGGTTTTCATTATCTGCAATGGCAGACAGGCACTTAGTGGCATGGTAAACATCTAAAAGGTATCATTCTCATGATTAATTCCTCCCTCTCATGCTGAGACCCAACACTTAAATCAAGGTCTCATCTGGATCAAGGCATTTACTAATACATATCCTGTCCCCTTTTTTCCCTAAAATTCTGCCTTGTAGTCAAAGAATGTCAAAGTACACTAAAGGATGGCACACATTCAGGATACAGGACTGTGAGACTTTCCAGAGAAGATACCTGTCTCAAAGTTCACAACTGCAATACTGAAAAACTTCTGCATCATCTCAACAAAACACAGTGATGATATTAAGAGGCTCATCAATGGGACTAATCTGCCACTAAATTTTTATTGATATACTTAATTTCTTGTCAGGGAAAAAAGAATACAGTCCTGTTTCCCATTTACCCCATGGTTTCTGGATACTGAAACAGGCACTACTGCACACACAGGCAGACCTTAAAGTAGTAGACCTGATGCAACCCTCAGCACGTGAAAACACTACAACAAAGGGAAAAAAACCTTATAAAGATGAAGCATTGGTAAATAGAAATAAAGTGTTGATTGGTTTAACTAAAATGTATAGAGTCACATCAGCTACTGGCTGACCAAAACTTAGCTTCAGATTTTTCTCCCCTGCTTCTCAATTTAGGGAACTCTTCATGAGGGCTACTAAAGTTTACTTAATCTACAGTGTACAAGGGGATTTTTTGAGCAGATGAAGGGACTGGGGTTATTTAATCTGGAGGAAAAGAGCTGACTTATCACTCTCTACAACTTCCTGAAAAGAGAGTGTAGTGAGGTAGAGGTCGATCTTTTCTCTCAGGTAACAAATGACAGGACAAGAGGAAATGGCCTCAAGTTGTGCCATGGGAGGGGGTAGATTGGATATTAGGAGAACTTACTTCACTGGAAGGGTGGACAGATATTGGAACAGTCTGCCCAGGGAAGTTGTGGAATAACCATCCCTGGAAGTGTTAAAAAAACGAGTGGATATGGAACGTGGAGACATAGTCTAGTGGTGAGCATGGCAATGCTGATTCAACAGAGAGACGTATTGATCATCAAGGTCTTTTATAATCCTAATGATTCTATAACTCTATGATGATGATGAAGATAACAGCAACAACAACAACAATAGTGATAGGAATAGTAACAACAATGACAAAATTATTCAGAGCCTCATTGTTTCAGGATAAGGGCCCTAGTAGGAATAACAAGACAGAGATATATTTGGAGAATGTAGTATTTTATTACTGAAAAGGTTGTATGTTCTAGTAAATGAAAAAAATCTTGACTTTGACTTCTCTATGAAAGTAGAGATTAGAACATTTTGCATTTTACAATTACCTCCAAATTTTAAAAAATATATATAATTTGTCTATTTACATATATTTACTTATTTATAACATATCTGTATTAAAAGCAGATTCCAATCTGTGGAATACATTCTTTTCAACTCAGAAGACTATTGTAAATGAGAATGTAAAATTATAAATAAAACATATTTTCACAGGACTAGAAATTTAATTTGCCATTTGTAGTTCTGTTAATGTTAAAATCCCTGAGTTTAGGTTTGACTGTAATTAGATCTAAACTGAAATTGATGTTTTGCACAATGATCAGTTATGTCTATAAAGCTGCATCTTAATTAAGCATACTCTTTTATTCCTTACTAATTACAATTAGAGATCAAAGTTCCACTATGATTAGTGTTTGATTATCACAGTGCTTTATGAATAACATCATGACTTAATTTGCAATAGAAAACAATAGATAAAAACAATTCTTTTTTTTTAAAAACATGCAAAATATATAGAATAAGAAATAATTAAGAAAAATAATGCTTATCTTTATATATCCTTTTGATATCACCCAGTAAAACTTGACTGTGCTTTCATTTGCATCAAAATTCCATTCTGGAAAAACATCTAGATGCATTTGGACCTAATCATTGTGACAAACTTTATTTGGAACTATTCTGTTTGTGTCTGTATTAAGGATAATAATGTTTCATATCCATCAACAAAAATTGTCAACACATTTTTCAGTTATTTACAGACATTTTGCTTAAAGGATTGGTAGGAAAAACTCTTACTACTGTACCTGTTAGAGCTGCCTAGCTGTAAACTCTGAAGGAATTTACAAGGCTCACAGGCATCAACAAAGCTGCATATACCATTATGAAAAGCCAGGTATTTCACATCTTTGGGATTTCTGTTATTCAGTGCAAACCATCCTTTCCTTCTTATTTTATAATATATTAAAAAATATTCTTTCAGCTATTTAAAAGCTATTTTTGTGATTGTCTTAAGAACTAAACTCTTGCTTTTCAAAGACCATACATATAAGCAGCCATTTTCTAGGCCAGGCTTCATAGAATAGTTTGGATTGGTAAAGATACTAATCTAGCTCATCTAGCCCAACCCCCTGCCATGGGCAAGGACACTTTTCACCTCATTCAGTTTGACTTTGAACACTACCAATGATGGGATAGCCACAATTTCTCTGGGCAGCCCATTCTACCAACTTCATTATGAAAAATTTCCTCCTTATGTCCAGCCTAACTCTACAGTTTAAAAAAATTGCTCCTTTGTTGGAACCTTGTTACAACACTCCTTGTTCTTTTACTACTGCCATAGCAAAGAGCCTTTCTTCTTCCTTCTTATAAGCACACTTTAGTATTGAGAGACCACAGTAATGGCTTGCCAGGGCTTTCTCTTCTCCGTATTGAACAACTAACACTCTCAGCCTATCTTCAGAGGAAAGGTGTTCCAGCTCTGTGATCTTCTCTGTGACCCTCCGCTGGATTGCTCTTATAGGTGTGTGTCTTTCTTGTGCTGAGTACCTCAGAGCTAGATGCAGTACTACGGATCAGGTCTTATGAGGGAAGTGTACAGCAGCAGAATCACTTCCCTCAACCTCTGGGCCATGCTTCTTTTGATGTATGGATACGATTTGCTTTCTGGACTGGAAGCACACAGTACTGGGTCACATACAATCTTTCACTTTTCAGTACACCCAAGTCTTTCTCTGCAGGTGCCTTCTTGATTAATTAATCGTCCAGTCTGTACTGATATTGGGAATTGCTGCACCTCAAGTGCAGGGCATTACACTTGATCCTGTTGAATTTTATGGGTTTCACATGGCCCTGTAGAAGCAGCAGCCTAGGGCAGCCATCCTGGCCTTAACGAGTCCTGTGTAGAAGAGCAACTTGTCACACTTATCTTAATTTATAAAAGCTTTCTGTCCTCTTGGGGAAGATGCATACCAGAGGAATGACTGCTGCTGTAAACACCATGTGTGAATGTTTCTTTTAGGAACACTGAGAGGTGGCTTGTTTGAAGGGATGGCTGAGAAAGGGCAGAGAAGTCTGCCCTGCCAGGTGTTTGCTGGTGTGGCTGTTTTGTCTTCCCTTCTGTGCATTCTTACGACTTTCTTTAAACTTTCCCATAGTAGAAACATAAAACTACTAGAGTGTGTTATAAACATGGATCCTACTAGAAGAAGCAGTGGTCTCTGTATTTTTTCCAATACTGCAGGCCAAATAGTCTGTCAAGGTCCCTCTGGATGACATCCATTCACTCCATAGATGCAACTGCACCATACATCTTGGTGTGATCTGCAGATTTACTGAGCTAGAACAAAAATATTGAATAATGTTGGTCCCAATGCAGACCCTTGAGGGTAAGTTGATCCATGTTGAATGCAAGGTGCCCACCAAAGGGTTCTATCACACCCTCTCAGCAAGATGGGGAGAGGCAATATAAGGAAAGGTTTGTGGGATGAGATAAGGACAGCAAGAGATCACTCACCAGTTACCATCATCACTGCCATTGGTTACTGAAGAGACATGTATCAATGAAGCACTTCATGTGGCCTGAAGACTTCTGAAAATAAAACTGCATGTCTGGGAACAGATAGAAGATGCTTGCCTTTCTGTAGCAGTGCTTCTGATTTGTGTGCATAAATATTTTATATTGCAATACTGTTCTGAAACCTGCCAAATATTTTGATGTTGCTTTTCCCTTAAAGAAGTTGTAGTGGGGCTGCCATGGGGCTGATAAGGGGCCCTACCAGAATGCTGCATAAGGTCTGGGAGTAAAATGTGAAGAAAATTATTTTAACCTCTAACTTTTAAAAGAAGTTGATAATGGCATAGGGAGGTTTTCCTGAAGAAGACAACATAAAAAAACCCTCTTCCTCCATAAAATGAAACGTCAAAAGAGTTATTTTCTGTAATCAGATTTTTTTTTTTGCTCTTCACAGAGAAATGAATACAATTTTCTAGTAAAGCCACAACCAGGTTGAAAAATTTCCAGCTACTAAGGGATCAGAGCTAGGCTAGTAAATACTTGTAATCTTTAGTCTGATAGGTAGTCTGTTTGACTTTCTTTACCTTTTATTGCTTGGTTTCTTCTATTACAATGTACAGAAAGACAAAATATTAATATTTAAAGTGTTTTGTATATTAAACTTCCTTTATTAAGACAAAATATTCACAGAACCATATACCTTGATACAATCAGTATAATTCTTCCATTTACCATTACGCTTCTGCTTCATGACTAAAATACTTTTCTTTAAAGTCTATGAATTAAATCATCATTAAGATTGAGGATAAAAAAAAAATCAGTAAAGACAGCATTCTTTCAAAATCTTTGTTCTAAACAATAAAAAATAGCAAAGATCCTGACTGGATTTACTATTTTAGAGAATAATAAAAGAGGCAGATGCTCACAAGAAAACAAAAATACAAAAAACAAGTTGAACATGAAGAACTGTTTGCAGTCTTGTGCTGGACATAAAAACACTGGTCTTCCTCTATTTCTAGTAATTATAGCTATTGTGACATGCTAAAAAATAATACATAATTTACTTTTTGTAATGTTCATACACACAAACTTCTTTTTTCAGATATGGATCTTGTACTCTGTATCTCACAAAAAACCTTTGAATAATACATGCCTCACAAAACTACCTAGATATTTGTAAAGTGAGCTAAAATCCTTTGATGAAAAAATCATAGGTGGCTGAAAGATATGAATATGTATCTGGAAAGAGAACAACTCATGAAATGTTGTATTATCAAGTTAATGCATATTGAGGATAATTAAAAATATTATAAAGCTATTTCCCATAGACTATGTTGTCTTGGTTTGAATCTGCTAAAGAGGGGCAAGACCCCCTAGGAAATGGAGAATTCAAATCCCGTCCCTCCAAATTATCATAGTTTAGAAAATCAAAAGAGCTTTCAGGTAGAGGTATGGGGATAGGAATAACAGTTCTTTACTACTATGTATAACAAGACAAACAAACAACAATAACTACAGCATTAATAGTAAACAGAACCAGGAAAAACCTTGAGGGGCTTTGTTTCACGAAGCCTGAGGCAGTCTGATCCTGAGAGAGCAGCAAGCGGGAATGGTGGAAAAATCCCAGGCTGCTGGATGAGATCAGAAGCTCCGCTAGCGGCAGCTGGAATGGCGGGGTTGTGCCGGCAGGGCAGGGCGAGGCAGGGCACAGCGGGGTGGGGCAGGGCAGGGCAAGGCAAGGCAAGATAAGGCGAGGCAAGGCAGGGCAAGGCAGGGCGGGGCGGGACAGGGTAGGG
>VZUI01044984.1:0-19551 GCA_013401135.1 Cettia cetti
AAACCAGCAGCAATACCAATTACTTCCTAATTAACTTACTATCTTGCCTGCATACCTTAACACAATTTCTAACTGCGTCACAGGTGCAGGCCTTCACTCAGGCCTGTCCTTGGGCCTAGGACAAAAGAGGCCCAGGCCCACTGAACCCTAGCTGGGTTGCCCACCTTAAAAGCAATCTGCTACAATCTGACACAATAATATTGAAAAAAAAAAGATCTAGCATTATTTAAATATTGACAGTATCATCTTAAAATGGTTATGTTCTAAATGTTTTATATGCATGCTGTGGAACAGGAACACATGCACATACTCTTCCAGCTGCACTGTAAAATTAATGAACCTCACACTTCTGGAACCATTGGTATCACTGTAAGGATAATAGTTTTACAAGAACAGTATTTGTACTGTGGTATTTTGTGATTCTGTTATTAGAAGGGTAAGAAGAAATGGAGTTTGTTTGGAGTACTTCTTTAAACAGTAAAAGCTTTTATTTTAAGATTATCTTCTTCTTTTTTAGGTAAATAAGATCATACATTCATATTCTTTTAAAACATTCCTAAAAGATAAATATTTTTTTCTGTCTACAGCTTTTTTTTCAAGGTAAATTCATAGCGAAAAGCACTTCTTGGACAACTGCAGAAGTTGAGAATGTATCATGAATCTGCTTTCCTTTTCTTTCTGTGTGAAGCTTAAGCCCATGCAGTTTACTTTCTTCAGACACAATCACATTAGCTTTTTTCTCTTTGCTGTCTTTTGTCAAATCAGCTGTTGGCCTGTACCACAACTCCCCGTAGCTCACTCCTGTTCCAAACTGCACTATTCACCTAGTCAACCAAAGCTGCCTGAGCACATTATGAAAATTCTTGTGATCATAAGAACTTCTTCAGCTGCAGGTGATAACTCTGCTTCATAGCTCCCATCTTCTTGCTCAGCATTTTTTCTGAATCTCAATGGTAAGCATCTCAGTCACCTTTTCATCACTTTTAACATCAAACTCTCCTCTTCTCCACCTGTTCTTTCTGGTATTTGGGCCCTAAACAGTTAACTATTTTTTTTTCTCCATAGCTGTGTACTCTTTCCACTTTTTGTGATTCCTTTCTCTACTTTATCTTCTCCATTATAATTTTTCTAATCTTCAGCTCTTTCAAGATTAATTTTACAAATGTTTCATGCATACTCATGTACTGGAGTTCTCAGCCTATGGCAGATAGGTCTGCATCTCATCTTGTCTCTGACAATGACCAAAATTTTGGCTCCCTTGTCAGAAAAAAAAAGGAAAAAACCAACCCCCAAACAACCCCCAAGCTTCCTTTCATCAGTTAAAATCAAGGCTCCTTCAACATGTCTTCAGAGCAACAACCTGCAGCTCGTCTTTCTGGCCCTCTCTTTTTTTTCAGGAAAAAGGATGACAAAATCTCTGGTGGTTAAATTTTGGGTTGCACTCTGTTCTTCCCAGAAGTATCAGAGTATTCCCCTCCAGAAATGCATCATTCCTTGAGTTAAGCTATGGGAGAGATCCTTGATAGTTGCAGGATTTTTTGACTCTGTGATAACAAATGACTCTTCAGTTTATGTTTTGAGAGCAAATATAAATTAAAAAGGTCCTCTTGGAAATGATATGAACTGAATTAATTGTCCCCCTTTTTAAGGACTGCAAACTCAAATACTGCCCTTATGATGCACTATTGGATTTTTTTTTTTCCTCTGGGTGACCCAGCTGGAGTTGTGCCTTTTCCTCACTAGGCTGCCAAGGAACCTTTGTGCTGAATCACTGACTATTTCTACTGTAATTGGCTTGGACTTCTAGAGTGAGGGGTGCACTGAATACGTCTCCTTTTTTGCCCACTAATTGTTTTCTATGCCTCTGCATTTTCTTCAGATTTTCAGTGCCCCTGTAATATTTAATTTGGAGATGGATGTGTAGCAAAATGAAAATTGTTTCAGTTTGATTAATTTCTTAAGTGTTGCTTGTCAGTTTAAGAAATTTTGAGCAGTCTTTCTTCTCAAAGAGGGAGTTTTAGACTAAGTTCCTGAAGGTAACCAACTGTCAAAAAACATAATCAACTGTTTTTTGTTACAGTTATTCCAGCCAAGATTTGTGTTTATCCCTTTATTGGTCCTTTCACATTAAACAAGAAATAATGGAATAGCTGTGCTTACAGTGCCCTATTCCCCACTTCCTAGGCAAATCGAGGGTGTCTCTCTACAGCAGAAGGATATGGTAAAGTGACTAGAGTCATTATGTGGGGTGGCTGGAAGGTGATGTGAAGCAATATGCTTTTTCCTGAAGAGCTGTATTTCAGACTGCTCTTTCTGTAGCAAAAAGAGTTTCTTAGCAGACGGATCAATGCTATAGCATACTTTGATTTCTATTGTGTTGTCATTGTTTCTACGAGATTACTTGACATCACATCACTGTAGGCCTGTGTGTGTGCACTAACACGCTTGCCAACTAAAATTACAGAAGGCAAAGGATGGGGTCAGAGGCAAGAGGGGCAGGCCTAGCTGCAGAAGACAGGCATGTAAGCGTGGTTGTTCTATGAGTAGAGCAACACCTTCTGTTACAGATGGAGTGGTGGGCATCACCCAGATTTTGGGAAGGACTAGGAACAGAAAATATTAGGAGCCTATGTGACCTAACTGGCTCATCAGCACTGAAAAATCAATATATGTATGATTTGCAACAACAAAAAGGGCAAATCTTGTACAGAGATAAAAGCATAAAAAGTGGCACTGAAACGCCTGCAGTGAGAGGGTTGGAAAAACTCTCTAGGTTGTAGGTCCCATCAGGTTTTGCCTCAGTTCTCTCAGTCCTCTCTCTCTCATTTCTTCTCAGTTCTCTTTAAAGTGTAGGACACATCCTTTTTAGTCAAGTTTTACCTCTTTCCTTAGGAGTGTATCTTTTGAAAGTCTACCCGAGAACATCTAATAGTTTCAAAGTGTACTTCCTTGAGAAGAGCTCACATAGGGAAAAAACCCAAAACAAACAAGTGTTGTCTGATAAGGAAATCCTTCAGTATCCATAAAATATTTGGGTTATTTAGGAAAAGGGGAGATTGCTAAGGAGTAGTTTACAGCACATGACCATGTCTCAGAAGTGCTACTCTGTAAAGCTTGTCAAGGGAAAAAAAAAGAAAATGAATCCCAATAGGCTTGCAGAGTTTTGCATTCTGTAGTTTATTACATTTGTCAGTAAAAGCAGAAAGGATTATGGAAGTAGATTTATTAGTTTTATTAAATTCTAGGACAAAGGATTGATGGCCCTCTGATAGAAAATGAAGTGAAACTGTTTTGCGAAAGACAAACATTGTGTACTTGTACTGAAAATTTATTATCGCAGAAAACCTGTTGCAAATAAATTGCTCTAGCTCATCTCTTAGAAGTTACTTGCCTTACAGTCGATGGCATTATGTTTCATGTCTCCCTGTGTAAAGGAAAGTCTTTGGTTTTAATGAGTGTTCAAATTCCTTGGGGCGGTATACAGAATTAGAACAGCTAGACATAACCAGTTTGGAAAAGTTTCCTGTTGCTGTTTTATCCTTTTTAATTAATGCCTTAAAGGCACACTGCTAAAAGGAAGGTTCATTTTCTTTGCTTTCAATATCTTATCCTTTGTACAAGGTGTTCTTTGGAAGACTTCATAATATTTGATCCTTTTCAGAATCTATCATCTGTGTGTTGAGAGGAAACTGAGACAAGGACAGTAAGTTGTGCTGTAAGAGGTGTTAATTGAAACATGATGATTAGACCATTTTCGTGTATGACAAAAATACAGCCATTGAGATCTGAATTGCTAAAAGCCTTTTCTCAAAATGATTAAATCATGTCCATCTGAAAGCAGTTGTAAGCTACTTGCATAAAATCACTTCAGGGACTCCATTCTGATCTAGTAGGCAAGTAGTAGGCACATTTGTGACTAGGTACCCACATCAAAAAGATAGCAGTATCACTTGTCTCTAAATAATTTGGCATGTTCAGTCAGTATTGGTAATAAAGTTCTGGGTTTTTTTAGAACTGGTTCTCCACAGGAGAAGGCTAATACCTGAGGAAAATGCTCAAAGTGGCCTTGCTCTTCTCTTTGAAATAAGCAATGAAGTGTCCATTCTGGTATTGCAGTATGCCCTTAGTAATCATAGCAGTCTATTTCATTTTTGTTATAAATAGTAATTATTTTAGCACATACAAAATTTAAAAATAAGTTTGACTTTTCATTTGTACCAATGTGAATCTTTTTTTTCATAAACTTAATTGTAAAATACAGGTCGGTTTTGCCTAAGATACTTTAACAGATCTATTATCATTTCATCAAAGCAATGGATAAATCCATAAACCTTATCTTGGGAACCACTTAAGGACTGTTATCCCCATTTCACAGAGACAAAGAGGACTTTCCATAAGGTCACAATAACTGAATTTTTTGTCCTTGAATACCTACGCATAACTGAGCCATTCTTTCTTCCCTGCAGAGGAGAAATGACATGTTCCAGGCTCTGGTTTATCTCTGCATCTTCTCCTGCTCTTGAGGATGTCTGATCTCTAAGAGCCTGTTCTCTGCAACCCAGGGCCAGTCACAGCTCACAGATGTGGCTGGCTAATTGTCCCCACTCTCTGTGGTCTGCACTCTCATTGTGCCTTTCTCTCACCTGCCTTTGTTTGTTTTGGAAAGAAAACAGGATATACCAGTGGAAATGAGACAATGGCATGCCTAGCCAGACTGTGAACTATATGGAGATTAGGGCTGAGTGGGACACACACCATGAAGGGAAGGTGTTCACTAAATGTAAAGTTCTCAAGCCTGTTGCAGCCAGGCAGATTGGCATGGATCACAGCAATAGTTTATTGTTGTTCTAAGGAAAGTTTATTGGTCATATTGGTTACAATGTTGTAGCGGCTCTAAAAACTTCTCTCTATGCTGGTGTTACTGAGATCTTCACAACGACCTAAGAGTTAAGTCAGCAAATAGCATCATCACTCATTGCAGCTGAGGAGGCTGGGTTATTTAAGCACCTGCTGAAATGGTTTGGTGGATCACAACCATGAAGAGTTTATGTAAAGCTGCATAGTAAGTGAGTACAAATGCTAGAATTTTATGTCTCTATCCAGTGGTTGCTCCCCAACAGATTTGTACTTGGAATGTCAAAGATATCATTCAATAAGGATCAGACTTTTTTGAGAAGGTAGAAACCTGAAGCCATGCACCTCCTGTTGTTAATAATATCCTTCATGTGGACAGTAAGCACCTGAGAATCTTAGTGTCTTAGAAATGGGAGTAACTGTATGCTTGCTGTATATATCTATATGTCTTGTAATCATCTCATTGTAAGTGCAAGTGTGCATGCAACTGTATACCAGTACATCTGTGTATATAAGTAGGATGCTTAGGATGCTTTTTTTGCGTGTAACCAGTTGAAATGGAAATCTAGATGTTCTGGTATGGAATTTATTTTCTTCTTCAAACTCCTTATGCCACTAATTATTGTAAATTACACATAGTTATACTGGAATGTAAGATCAAGAACTTATACTGAATTAATCACATGATGAACAGCGGGGTATCTACATGCATTCATTCTTATGCTCAATTTATTACAAACCTGTAGTTCTTCTTCTTACTTTTCCCTCTCTTTTTTAACAGTTATGAAGAACTTATTCCTATTTCACAGGCAATATTTGATTTGCACTTAAGGGAAACATCTCACCTTGTAGATAAATCTGCTAATAGACCTTCACTGTTTCTCCACTTAATTTAAAATTTTCAAATCTTGGAAAGTTGTTAATTTCAAGGTATTCCCATTCTTATGTTACAGTACCTATAGGGCAGTCAAGGAATTTTTCCATATGGTCATGTTACTATTATTACCATTGATTTTGATGTATCTGGATGAGGATTCAGATGTGGATGAACATAAGCACTTCTCCTAAATCATAATAGCATTTTCTTCCATTATTTTTCTGCATTCATGGTTGCTTTCTCTTCCCCCCTTCTTTTTCCTTCCTTTCTTAAGAATTTTCCTTTGTTTGCAGTTTCTTCCAGAAAGGTTACTTTCAACTTGGTGCTAGTTTGTAATGAAAATAGCACATTATTTGTATGTCTTCATTAACATCTTTATCCAGAATACAAACAAAGGATTTTAAGTCATCAGTGATTTACTTTCCCGACATTATCAGTTTGTGGCCTCTCAGAAAGTGACCGTATTTCTGTGGTCAGGAGACCTGAAAGCCCAGAGTTACCAAAATATGTTGGTTCCTAAGTTATTTTTTACAATCCTTTAAATGGATTTTACACTACGCTTAAAAGACTAAATATTACTTGAATCTGTTTCTAAATTGTTTATTTCAAAGCATCACAATTTATGGTCTTTAAATGTGGATAGTGAGAGTCAAGAATTAATTTAAGACCTCAGATCTGAGCCCCATCAAAAACTGTCCTTGTTATAAAATATAAGTTGGTATGAGTGGGATTAAGGAAATCATCACTGCTTTCATTAAAAATAATGAAAAAAAAATCAGGACATTCCTTTATGTCTTTCTCAATCTAAAAACATCCAATGTGAGCAACGTCTGTGAAACTTGTGGGTTTGCTTGCATACAGATATAAGGATTATTTGCATGCTGTTGTTTGCTATAGATTTCAACAGCAGTTTCCACGTGTCATGGGAAATACGTTATATAAGTCAGATGTGTTCTCCATGTGTGTAGAACATACACATCTGCATCTCTAAACCAAGCAGAATACCGTTATTTTAACATAATTTGGACTGATATTTTATAATATTTTTAAAAGGATTCATAAGTCTTTACAAAAGAGATCCTCTAGAGCACAAAAATACTAATTGGGACAAAATTTTCAAAGTTGATAAGTGATTAGGTTTTTTGATTTTGGTTACCCAGCTGAAGCTATATTAAGGACTGAGCTTCAGAGAGTGCACTTTCTTTCAATTAGGGCTACCACAAGCAGCTCAGATCTAATAGGAAGAGCATCTGAGCTCCTACGCAGTCATTTGTAAAAACTGTGGTGTTATTTCTCTCTAGTCATGTTATGATTTAAAGTTGGTTAAGAATAAAGATGGAGAGGAAGCATTTGCTCTCCTGGATTAGCCTGTTGCACTGCCATGCTCATGAAGCTGAATATATAGACTTTTTACATAAAAGAGTCCACTCCTGTTGGTTTGACCTAGGAGGGTGAATAAAGATGCACTGGCCATGTTCTTCCTTTGAGGCACTCAAGAAAACAGCATTTTGATTTCCCTGACAAGAAAGGCTGTTTCTCATATCTGATATAGAAGTCTGTGGTACCCTAAGATTGCTGTTGCATGTACAGAAACGATATAGTTTCCCTGAAAGTTCAAAATAATGTAAAATGAAACAAGTCCACTGTATTTGATTTCTTGCTCTGATTCTGGTTTCATTTGGTTTGTGGTTGGCCTCTAAAGAAGACTGGATGACCCAAATAAAAATTGCAAAAAATTCTCACTATGTATGAAATTGGCTTTTCATCTTTCATCATGAATTGAGGTTCTGTTAGGGCTTTTAGAAGTCATTAGTGCTTTGCTGAATTTTCTCACACCTCTTAAAGCATGTTAGTGCAGTGCATGCTGCAAAGTTGGGTTACTTGACTTAACATTAAGGATAAATCCCAGCTGCAGAGATTTAAGAAATCCAGATGAACAATTCAACAAATGTGGTAAATTTAGTCAGAAACACTTGCTAATCTTTCTGTCTCAAGCATTGCTTTCACTGTACAATGTGCAACTGGTCAGCTTTATGGAAAAAATAAGTGAGGGAGTACTTTGATTAATGAACAAACTGGAAAAATGTAAATAGTGAAGAATAGCAGACATTTAGAGTATTCTATATTTAAGGTCAGTAGAAGGTTTTGGAGAAGGAGTGGGAAAAGGAGCAAGTGAGAATAAGGTTTAAGCTTTGGTGGAAAATGCTGTGGGGAATTTTGGGCTTTGGGAGAAAAAAAAAGAGCATTAAAAGTTGATGAGTAATTGAGCTATATGGGATAGATTATCTCATGGTGTATTAAGTTCCTTGTGTTGATTAACCTCAGGATGTTTAAGTAGGCATTGGTTAATAGGAGACTAGGGAGAGAGACTTGGGAAGAATGGGGCAGTATGCATAAGAAGAGGGTGGGATACTTGAGCTAGATGGTGAATTGCTAGAGGCTGTAAAACTATCATGGGGAAATATTGGATGTTCCTCCTGTATTCTCACATGCCTTCAAGAGCATCTACTTTTAACCATTTTCAGAGACTAGTCTCGTGTACTGAGCCACTATGAATGTTTTTCTGCTTTTATGTTAGCTTTTATGGTCTCTGTTAACGGCAGGAGGTTTGTCCACCTATGGTTATAAATGGCAAATGTGGCAAAAGAGTGGAGCCAACCAGAGAAATATGGAAATGGCTTAGCTGGAAAGGCAGACCTCTCTGTGGTAACAGGTGATTGGTTAAGTCACCTTAGGATAAGGGCAGAGAGCAGTTAGAAGGTTCTGGGATTAGAAGCTAAGGATGGGAGTCATTACCTTCTTCTCTAGAATCCTTAATCCTGTTCTCTAGAAGAGTTGTGTTTTCCCAAATAAAAATCTGGTTTTGTGATCTCCTGAGCATAAATGACATTTCATGCCACAACCCATTGTGCACCTGATCCTACTCCATTCACCCCTTTCACCTAGCTAACTTTTGCTCTTAGATTTACTAATGCTTTCTGGCATAGGGATTTGCTTCAGTTCTCTTAAAAATAGAGAACTCTTGATTGAGTGGTACTGCTTGTGTTATCACTGCAACCACAACCATAAAAATTAGATTGAAACAACAAATAACTTCATCAAGCAATCTAGCTTTTCTTGAAAAGTGTGTTTGCCTCCAGCATTTTCAGTACATCTGAACAATGTGGAAGTTTTAGTATTTTGTTAGCAAGATGTCTTTTGACTGGAAAGCCCTAAGAAGATGAGATGTACGCAGAATAATTTCTGAAATATTTCCTCCACATTTATGTTTGGCAGTCTGGTCTCTGCCAGCTCTACGTACCCATGGGAAGAAAAGATGTTGGGGGACACTTGTTTCTAGAAGCTTGCCAATGGGATCTGTGTCATTTCAGCAGTGTCAGTCATTCACCTTTGAGAATAGTATATAATGTGTACATCCACAGAAATGAGAAATATTACAGTAAAATATTATATGCAAAGATAGACTTTGGATTTAAAAAGTTTCAAATCTCTGTGTCTTTGTAAAGTTAAAATGATCCTAAGATGCTTAGCAGAAATCACAGTTAATTTTTCAGCTCTAAGTTTGTGTTCTACTTATTTGAAAGAGGTGCAGAATTCATTACGTTCCGTGCAATTGTCTCTGCCTTCAAAGAGTGACTAAGCCAGACTAAGCAGTACTGGAGCCATTAAAATCTCAATAATACTTTTTTATAGCTAGTTATTATTTAATTTTAATTTCATTATATTGCACAGACATAGTTCAATAGGGTACCTAAATATCCCAATCAAGATTAGGGTTGTGATGTTCAAGAGTTTGCAGACAAAGGCCAGCATGTGTTTTCTACCACAGTATGGGAAACTGTTTCCACCCAAGAGTTAGCTAAGAGTTTAATCTTGCAATTAGTATGCTCTCTGCCTAGAAACTATCAATTGCACATGGCAAGACAGATGTATTTTGGATTAGAAAGAAATCTTTCTCACCACAGAATAATGCACAATTTATCAGATATAACTTGGGACAGTGGCTCATATTCCTCTGAAGCATCTCTGGGAGACAGAATATCAGAAAATTATTGTGTTTCATTCCAATACAAAGTGGAGCCATTCTCTCAGTCACTGTATAAACAAATAGTAAGCAGTGACTGGAGTTCCTAACATTTCATGATCTAAATAGACAAGTCTATCACAACTGTACAGGAAATACAAAGATATGGCAATGGAATATGATTTCCCTGTGATCACAGATTTGATTGGTTAAAATCCAATTCTTTGAATTCACAGCTCAACAGCCTGTACTATGGTTGACCTTACTATTAGGTGATGATTAGTTTCTTCTGATGAGTTCCATATATTTTTCATCATGTTCCTTGTATTTGGTGTTGTTTCTTTATCAAAATTGCCCTACAGCGAGTAAGCCCTGGTAGGAGCAGGAAGCCAGTTGCACTTCTTACGTGGAAAAGAACAAAACTGCAATAGATCTACAATCAAGGTAGATTTAAATCTTTGTATTTCATAGCAAGCAGTTATTCTTACTGGAATGTAATACGTGTATAGTATATATGTTTAAAAAGTGTACTATCAAGGATTCCTTTAAACAAAAATAGCATCTGGCTTAGAAATTAATGAATATGATCTGTAACAGGTACATATATAAAGCATGAAGTAATTCCTGGCATTCTTCTGTTGATAGAGTATCTGAAAGTTGGGAAGAACACATTAGAATCCAATAAAGCTACACAAATTATTTGATTTTATGATTTTTTTTCCCTGCAACTAGAGGAACAAGCATTACAAGCAGGCCCTACACCTGTAAGATCTAGTTGGAGGGTAACTAGGGAATTACTCTGGTTTAAAATGAAATCTGCACATTGAATCAGTCGGAGAACAGCTGGCTTAGAAATCAGCCTGAGAATCAGAATAATCTGTGAAAGGTATTTGTGTTAGTATTAAACATTTTTGCATGCTCGGTATAGGAGATAGCCTCTGAGTTTTGTGGATTAAGAAGTGGTTGGTATGGCTTTCTGAAATTGGGCTGACTTGTTAAGAATGGAAAGCTCAGTTAAAATTTAGTTATGAGAAACCTATGTGAGCCCTTGTGGTTTACTGCTGAGCAATGAAAGTTCGTATTTTAAAAGCAGAGTTTTCAGTCAAATCTGTGTCAAAGTTATTAGCCAATAAGGTTCTGGTCATTTCTGCAGCATGTCATTTCTTTTTGGCAAGAGTTATGTACTGATATGTAAGTGTATCTGATAGGCAATAGAAAGGCAAATAAAAAAATAAACTTATTTTATAGTCAAATACAAATAAAATTGGGAAACTAACTAAAACACAGACTTTGGAAAGGTATTTCCAAAGGAATCAGTTCCTTATACTGGAATTGTAATCTGATGATTAGACTGATGATTAGACTTTGTTAAATTGTACTGTGTTCAGGAGCAATCTACCAGCACCATAGCAGAGCAGGCATTCACTTCAGCATCTTTAGTTCCAATATTTGTATGTGAAACCCATTTTTTCAACAAACTGCCATCAACATAACTACTTTTAATCCATGCTTTTATGTATGTTATTGCAACCTGAGTAAGGATGCTTTTTTCCTTGGATTTTCCTTAAGATTAGGCCTTCAAAAAAAAAAATTTACATGACCTCAAAAAAAGGAAGTTATAAGAGAAAGTAGACTAAAGGAAAATCAACCAAAAAGCTAAAATTAACTGGAAATGAAACCTGTTAGTATGGAACAAATATGCCCATGCATAGACTCGCTCAAAATAATTATATGAACTAAACTCAACTGTTATTTTGGTTCAGGTTGGGGTTTTTTGTTGTTGTTCTTCTTGTTTCTTGCTTTGCTGTTTTTGGGGTTTGGGTTTTTGAGGGTTTTTTTGTTTGTTTTGTGGGTCTTGCGTGCGTGCGTGTGTGTGTGTGTGTGTACGTGCAGAGAAGCCATAGAACCTCTGGCAATTAAAATGCAATTGTTTCTGCAGTGCAAATATTTACAACCAGTACTTCAAATTGCCAGTGCAGTGTAAAGGAGACACAGCATTACTGAAAATGAAGTCAGAGATAGTGAGACCAGAGGCAGCAAGGCCTTTCATATTTTATATGGATTTTTAGGAGACAGCACTTGCCAATTGTATGAGGTTAAATAAAGAAGAGTGGTTGAAGGGTTTGCAGTGAAAAAAACAGACTTCTGAAAGCAGAAGAATGAAAATCCACAAAAACAAATGGCAAAGGATAAAAGGTGAAGGGCTGTGTAGGAGGGAGGTGCAACTGATGATCCCAGACATTTGGTGATGGAAAAACTCCATTAAAACTAAGCACCTGCTGCTTAAGATTTGGGATTCAAAATTACAAACCATGTCAAAAGCATTTTCTTTGCAGTTTGAAGGCCAACTGAAGGAAACAGTCAAAGTATTACGAGAAGGAAAAAGAGAGAATGGGGAAATATTTTATGAAACTGATCTGTGCACATTTAAGAGAGGGTATTGGTTAGGCATGGCTGGTTTCAATTTGATTTTAATTTTTATTCCCCAGCTTTTCAGTTGTCTTCTTGAGCAAAAAGAGACTTTAGTTCAACTTAGTTTAGTAAGGAGGTAGGCAACCATTCTTTGGATGGGTTCCTAACCTTGTGCCTTATTCCTCTTCATGGGTGTGTCTGACTTAAATTTCTGGTTGTTAATCCTGCTCTAGTCTTTGAGAGGGAGGAGAGATGAATTCCGACTCTTTTGCCCACTGTAGGGTAAAACACAAAACTGAAATCCTTCTGATGGAGAAATGGCTGGCAAATGTTAAAAACCACAAGAACTTTGATAGAGAACCAGCCTATACTTAAGTGACATTCACACGCTCGCATTGGCACACCCACAGAACCAAAACCATACTGAAAGCTGTTTGGTTTGACATGGTTATTTCTCCTGCCCATACTGCTTTGATATTTGCAAGAAGATGAGATGAATATCACATGTCAAGGACTGGCAGCAGACAATGGAAAGCAAGAAAAACTCTTCCCAGCCCACCACGCTGAGACAGAATTGATCAAGTTGTCACTTACAAATTACAAATCAATGGAAAAACCCAGACTAATCTGCAGTATACTCTCTCTCCAACCCCTTTTACAGACTCTGATTTAAGAACACTGCATCCCTTTAAAGAACTAAAGATTACTCTGATGATTTATTTCAAATATGAAATTGGAAAACAAAAAAAGAAATGGCTGAGAGGAGTTGTATGTCTAGAATTTTACTTTCCTCTTCTCAAGGAAGGATACTCTCTCTTCTTGTCTACTTTGAATACCAGATGTCTCTGCGTATCCTGAAAGGGAAAGATTTTCAGATGTCCTCAGCTTTTACTGGAAAATGAGCCCCTTTAAAAATGTCCCAAGTATGACATTTAAAGAATCATCCCAGATTTCACAGAGCTTTTCAAACTTCAGCCAGCATTTTTAGTAGCCTATGCCTCAAGGAGTCTGGGCACCTTACCCAAAAAGAGCTAAAAACGTAATTTGCAGTTCTTCAAGTAATCCAAAACAAAGTATCAAATCCCTTCCCATCTTCCTTTGCCAGGGAAAGTCCCTGTGCATTAGAAGGGGCCTCATTCTGCCACACAGGGGACAGTAGAAGTAAATGAAGGGTGGAGTGGGAGAGCTTTTGGAAGAATGATCAGGCTGTGCACAGTGCTCAGCTGTACTTAATCATAGATGCCTTGCTTGAAAATTAAGTTCCAAATATTTCCATGGTGCTCAAACATAGATTTACCTGGCTCTCTGTCTGTGCTGAAGAATTCCAACCAAGAGAATTTCCTTGGCTGTGCTGCAACTGATGGCTTTTCCTATTGTATTAATACTCATTCTGAAGACATTTATTCTGTGTGGGTTACCAACCATGCAAGAAAGTATCAACTGTTGAATTTTCCAAATGTGGAGGTTTATATGCCTGTGTATTGTGGCCGCAAAGGAACAATCTGAAGACATATAGAATAAAGGAGCATGGCAATATCCATACAGCACGACAGGCACATGAACTGACATCTATCTAAATGTCTAATCTTTGCCTTTTAAAAACCAAATACTCCTTGTGAGACTTAAGCTTTTGGCTAAAACAAGGGATTGTTCAGGAAAAATTATTCAATGTAAAAGTCTTAAAAAGTGACTGAAATCAGTTCTGCTACAGGTGGACTGAGGAAGGCTTTAATTTTTTAGTTTCTTTTTTTTGATGGGCTAAGATGGATGTTGCAAGACATTAATCATCTTATATAAATGAATAAGTAACGTGTACTAATATACAAATGGGTTGTGGTGAGGTTAAAGAACTTAAGCGGAGTAATTTGGTAAACTGATCCTGACACAAACCACTTGCCATCCAGTTCACTTTCTATTCTCGCAGCCATTGCTGTCAAAGGAGATGTTACAGTGGGGTTTAATACTATCAGACAGGAATGCCAGAATAGGACTGTGCAACAAACACCTCTGGTTATGAAAAGAGACTTAAAAAAGCAGGATGGGGGCCATCAAAAATAATCATTTTAACAAATTCCCATTACAAGGTGTACTGAAAAGAGCAAGTCTGCTCTTTAGAGGCATAAAAAAGGTACATAGAAAACTCATTTATATTCTGCAAAACAATTTGTGCTGTGTTCTGATGTCCAGGCTTACAGAAGGGTATGGAAATAACTAAAGAAATACTTAAAGGAGAGGCCACAGAGAAATGTTCCCTAGGAGCTGTAATATCAGGCTTGTGAATCTTGTCAGGGCATTTGGGAACAAGAAATGCATTTTCAAAAGATGCTTAGGAGAGCTTTTTGAGTATTCTTTCGAATTTGTGTTAATGGAAGGTTCAAATGTTTTTAATTTTTAGTTATTTTCACCAGTTGTTTGGAGAAAGCTTAAAGCCTCCTATCCTGAAAAAGTGTCCCTTGAGTAAGCAAGAGAAATTATACCCAGACTTTGGATTAGGCTATGCATGTTCTTCAGTGTGCATTGTCTTGCATCCCTGAATTATCAACTTCATGTGTCTGGGCTTCAGCTGGTTGCCTAAGAGCAAGGAAAAGCTCATCTGCAAGGAAGACTCATCTGCTCCCACTCTGATGATGCACAGCTGGCCAAGAGGATTAATTTTTTTGGTCTCTGAAGAGCCAAAGAATCTAACTTATAGCGGGAGACAGGACACAGGAAAGGACAAATTGGTTTACTGAGGAGATACAGACACTTTCTTAGTTGGCTGGCATGTCTTATTCCAACATGCAGGCTCGCTCTAACCACAAGGCATGGGACTTGGAAATAGTTGTCACCAGGCTCAGTAGGAAAGCCTCCAGGAGCTGCTTGCCTTCCTGTTCAGCTGGGGGCATGATTCACCTTCCAGATCATGTGAGTGTGTTGCAACTCGGCAATTCTCTGTCCCTACAAGAGGCTCATTTCAGGTAGCATTTTCATTTTTCTTGTTCCATGCATGTAAGCATACTTCTCTCTAATTACTCTCCATATGATACTGTAGTTAAAGCCTTTGAGCTTACAGTAAAGAGGCAACATGAAACTGTATGTGGCTTGATCTTCTAAGTATCACAGGAGATTCAGATAGGCCATTTTAATGCCAGCCCTGTTGCATGGAAACAGTTTTGCTTATGGGCGTTTCAGAAATTCATACTTTTTTGCTTAGAAATGACCATTGTGATAATACTAAGATGTGACTCCTTATGCAGTTCAACTTCAGCTTCACTCTGTAATTTCTGCATTAGCTACACAGCCTGTGGTTAACAAGCATCCTGTGGTGGGATTATGTATTGCATTTTGTGTTGATTAGGTTATGACTTGAGACAAATTATGTTTTTAGCTTGCATTTTCAGTAGTTTAGGCTTGTACCAGCAGGATTTTCCTTTCAGAATTTTTCAGGATTTCTCCCAGTAACTCGTCTTTGCCATGTAGTTCTTCAGCTCCTTCTTGCAAGAACAATAAAAAAACCCCTAGAATACACCTTCCACAGTACTATAGAAAAGATACTTAGAAGAAGTACTGGAACTAAATATAATTTTCCTTCAAACTTATATCCTTGATAAACTCTATGTGTAATCTTTATGATCACCTGAACTATCCTCATGTCCTTTAAGCCTTGTCTCCCCAGAGGAGTACAGTATGTGCTAGATGCATCTAGACAGAGCTGTGTCTGTACTTACTGGGAAGCCATTTGCTGCCAAACAGAATATATAACAGCTGCATTCTTTGGTTTTTGGTTGTTTTTTTTTTTTTTTTTTTTTTTGAATGTTATCAGGGCAGTATTTTTTTTTTTTTTTTGAATGTTATCAGGGCAGTAATTTGTGCACCTGTCCTTCAGCAGCTGCCATTTTTCACCACACTGTTAAGAACTTTATTTACCTTGTGATTTCTACGCTTTTGTCAAGATTGACAGATTCAGAAGTTACTGTGTGTGGCAGGGACAAGGCAAACAAACAGATGATTAGAAAGACAGCACAGACACATAAACTTGTTTCCTTAGGAAATGGAGCTACAGATTATTGCCCAGGGAATTTATGGTTCTTTAAAATTGCTACCTCTGGGTATTCTTACTGGTCATCTTCCTTCCTGTCTTTCTTTAAAACTCCTCTTGAGGGCTTAAGGGGTTTCAGGAAGGAGTGGGACCATGTGGGTCTATACAAAAAGTTTTGTATAGACCAGTTTTGTATTGGCCAGTTTTCAGGTTTGCTAGGTGATGCACATGGGAGGATTAGATACCACCATACTGCAACATTTTCTAAAGCTTCTGGATGCCAAGTGCCCTATCACAAAATTGTGTTACTTGGATTGCAAAATTATATGGGACTACTCTCAAGTATGCAACCAGAGTGCCTGATAAATTATTTCCTTTACTCCAGCAGTTAGTATTGTGACTCTTTGAAAATGTAAAGAGTTATACAAATGTTGGGTGAGTTATACAAACTGATTATATCCAAGATGTTGGTTGAGAGGAAATACATAAAATATATTTTTTAAGTGCATTCCTTTATATGCAGTTTCAGGTGAGAAAGTACTTTTATAAATGTACTTAGCAAAGTATTTTCATAATTGTGTAGGGGATGCTTTGAATGCCTAAGAGTTGGTTTAAAAGTGGTCTTATTTTTAAACACTCATCATGGCTATCACAGATAATATATATTTACACTCTACCTGTCAAGTCATTCTTCTCACAATGCTTCTATTTTAAAATTCTTGACTTGTGTGCAGTTGGACTGTCCTCATACCTCTTCCACAGAAATCGGAATTGTCCAAATGAGAAAAGGTGGCTTGTAGATATTTCTAGTATTGACGCTATTTATGGCCCTACCAATTTTACTGTTTAGTATTTACTGATGATTTATATGTATGTGTTTTTCTGTCACCTAGAAAAAAGTTTACTTCTTTATTACCATTTGTAAGTTTGTCCATCCTCTCCAGTCTCAGTTACTGATTCCTACTAATCCTGCCAAAGTTTTCCACCCTCTCAGCTGTGCTGGATGCCAAGTGAACACTTTGTGTAACTGTGCTCTAAGTGGGGGATGAAGTGGAAGCAGCAGTAAGGAAGGAGGAGCAAGACGTTAAATGTTATTTCCTTACTTCCTTTTTTTCCAACCTATTATGAGTTGTTCTTAAAAGGTAGATCACCTGGTCTAATGTAATGCAAAAAGAAAATATTTTTCCCAGCAATTAAATAGATTCCCAAACAGTCTCCCAAGCTCCTAAACTTTCAGATCTATGGTAAGAAAATAAAAATATGACAATTTTCCAGTTAAGATGGAGCAGGTCATTAATTCTGGAGATTACTTTAAAGCCTGTGTGCACGACTCGTACTAGCAAGTACTTTATAATGAGCTTTTTTGTCTTGTGTACTTTTCTGCTTTGAGTTTCATTAAGGGGAAGAAGCCTGGTGTAAAGTGCTGTAGCCAAGCTGTGCTGTGCTGTGTGCTTGGGCACACCATCATCTCAGCTGGGAATAACAGATTTACAGAAGTCATGGCTGGGACCAATGGGAAGAAACCATAAACTCAAAATGAAGTTGCCCTGGTCTACTCCTCATATCATATCCTTGCACACATCATTTCCAACACCCACATGTTCTTCATAGCAGCCATGAAGCCGCTCTCATGGAATTGTTTTGTATCGCTTTCCTTTTCATTGCCTTAAAAATCACTGCTTCTTTTGTGCTGATCTCCTTCAGGCTGGTTTCATAACCAGCTGATTGTATGCTCCAAACACTTGACCTGTAGCATATAAGGGATCTGCGTGCAAATGTGTTGGCTTTGGGCCATCATTCTTAACTGTTGGCGATATTTCACTGAAATTGCAAAACTGCTATGTAGCAACACCATGTTATTGAAAGAGGCATACATGTTCAGTTTGTGTGGTGGATTGACCCTGGCTGCACACCAGCTGCCCACCAAAACTGCTCTAGCACTCGCCTCCTCTGCTGGTCAGCGGAAGGAATTGAGATAAGGACACAGAAAAATCAGTGTCATGAGCAAAACAAACTCAACTTGGGGAATAATTAATCTATTTTCAACAGAGAAATAAAACTATATCTTAAGTACACCTTCTCCCTACCCTTCCCTTCTTCCTGGCCTTACCTTTACTCCCGATTCTCTACCTTCTCTCCCACAGTGGTGCAGGAGGGTGGGGAATGGGGGTTGTGAACAGTTCTTCACAAATTTCTGCTGCTCCTTCCTCCTTAGTGGGAGGACTCACACTCTTCCCTGCTCCAGTTTGGGGTTCTTCTCATGGGATACAGTTCTCTGCAAACTTCTCCAACATGAGTCCTTCCCAAAGGCTGTAGTTCTTCATGAACTGTTCCAACCCTTCCATGGTTTGAAGCCCTTCAGATGGTCTGCTACAGTGTGGATGTCTGGAGGGTCACAGGTCCTGCCAGCAAACCTGCTCCAGCATGGGGTCGCTCTCCATTGGTCCCCAGGTTCCACTGGGAGCCTGCTCCAGTGTGGGTTTCCAATGGAGTCACAGCATCCTTCAGGCATCCATCTGCTCAGTCCCCCACAGGCTGAAGATTGGTCTCTGCACCGTGAAGGACTCCCATGGGCTGCAGGGACACAGCTGCCTCGCCATGGTCTTCCCTGCAGGCTGCAAGGGAATCTCTGCTCTGACACCTGGAACACCTCCTCCCCCTCCATCTTCAGTGACCTTGGCATCTTCAGAGCTATTTCTCTTACACATTATGAATCCTATCTTCTGGTTACTGTTCTGCAGGTTTCTTCCCCTTCTTAAATATGTAGCCCCAGAGCTACTACCACTGCCCCTGATTGGCTTGGCCTTGTTCAGGAGGGAGTCTGTCTTGGAGCTGGCTGGCATTGCTTCATGGGACTTAGGGAAAATTTTTGGCAGCTGCCAGAAGCTGCCCCTGTAGCCAAAACCTTGCAATGCAAGCCAAATACTATTTGTTTTCATGTGATTTCTACATCTGTATAAAATACACTGTATACTAGGATAGAACTAACAAACAAGTGTGGTGCTGTGTTTCTCATTGCTCCTTTTTTGCAAAGGTAGATTATATGTTTCAAGCACATTTTCCCTTTTTTTCCCCATCCCACTTGAATAATAACAAATAATTGTGACTCTTGTCCCAGGTTAAAATATAAGATGTGCCCAAAGTATGTATTCTACCACCATCTTCATGAGCTGTTGAAACCAGGTGGGGCAATGTTTCCCTTATCTTCTAATGGCTCATCAATGCCTTGCCACATGACTCCTAGGTAACTCCCTCCAGGAGCTCTCTCTGTTTAATGGGCCATCAAGGGCCCATTACATGACTCATAGAATGATATCAGCCCATTGTGAGATGCTCCTCCCAGGGGGAGGAGCCAAGCATTCCCAC